>CAJQUW010011252.1:0-196197 GCA_907163375.1 Prostheceraeus crozeri | reverse complement strand
GTTGACATGCGTGCGTCGTCAATCATTCTCGTGTTGCTCATAAACATTGTAAATTTATCAGGAGAGTAGCCAACATTTTTCCGGTAGTAGTTTGGGTGCGCCTGCATGTAGGGACTATGTGAGACCAGCCCATTATTTGTCACAACTTTGGCCATAACCTTTTTCCTTAGCATTAGGGCAGACCGCGACCGCAAGCAGAACAGTAGGAGAGTTAAAAGAATGTAAATTACATGCCAAAAACGAAATATCATGGCGAAAATAAACTACTACCAAATCAAATCCTAAAATGCGCCTGTCTGCATTACAACCATTGTAGGCTACTGCGCAAATTAAAGATGCTAAAATGGTTCATTCATGCATTTCTTTCAAGTGCAAGTGAAACTGATAAAAGACATTTCTGAAGAATTAATGTCAGTCAGTATAAAGAAATAAGTCAACGATTGGGGAAATAAACATAATGATTATATAAACATTGGAAGCAATAATAATGACATTTCGTAAAAGTCTAAGTGAAAATTATTGCGAAAACGATATCAAAAAATGAAGAGAATGTAAGGAGTGACAGACAACAACAACAAAAGCAACACATTTACTAAAACTAATTGATCAAATCACAGTCTCAACACAATGGATTTATTAATGCGAGCTTTACGCAGCATTGATCAGACCTTGAAGTACGAACAAATCAACATTTTATTTTGAACATGCAAATTGAAACACAGGGTTTTTAGATTTGTTTAACATAAATGGAATGATTATGATGGGTTTATTTAAGCAAACAACTAAATAATGAATTTTTGCCACCACTAGTGTCATACGCTGCTTTCTAGATAAATTTGAACTGTATGCTAGATGGCACATCATCTCACGTCATATTAACCCTATACCTGGACTAACATATAGCCTACTGGGCTATGAAACGCATTCAGCAGAATCGAAGTGCCTATTCCTAGAAAACCCTCCTTTTCTGTCTGAAGTACTTCACTCAATGTCACAACGACAATTCGCAGTACAACATCTTCATTGTTTGAACATGTCGAATCTATTGGTATACTCATTTGATCTAATTCACTCATTTCCCGCACATCTTTATAGCCTAAATAGAAATTGCAAAATTGGAGTCCAACCAATGCCAATAGACTTTTGTAGAATTCTTGAAACTGTTGTCGACTTTTTGGACATATATCACTTAATGATTACTATTTCGATGTGAAACATGTTGAATCCGCTGACAAGTTACCTAGGACTTAATGAGTGCTGAAAGAGGTTGATAAGAGTGATTGTGCTAGATTTCAACTTTCACACATGCCTTGAGGTGTGCCGGAAGGCGGAGGCTTAGCGAATACAATTAAACAAGTGAATTCCTTTTTTACAAATCATTTGATGGATTTCCAAGTATCAACAATTCAGTTGAAATGTCAAACAAAAGCTCATATGCGCACTATCGAGCATCACAAAAGCTTCCAGATTCAACTCATCTTTTGCTCTCTAAATTTGTGAGGACAACATACCGAATTGTGTGAGTTTGCATTCCAACTCGAGTACTCGTAGTTATCACTTGTCTGATTTGGCTGCATCCTGCTGTCATGCTACGAGTGGCAGACGCCGTTTCGACATGTATCGTTGCAGTGTGAATGAGCTTATGAACCGCAAAGCCTTAAAACCGATCAGAAGCACCCTCATTATCTCTGCGGCTGACGGTTTGATTTTACGTAATGATCATGAAGGAGATGGCATGATGTTGTCACTCACTTTTATTCAATGGATCATTCTCAATCAAGAATGAAGTCTTTCCCAATGTTTGATATCAGCTGAAAAGACCGCCACTCACCGCCTCTATCTCAAAATTCATTTCGGTCACAACAGCCGACATCTGGACAAATATTACACAAATGAAAAGTGTTAGAAACTGTGTTACTATAGACATCTCCGACAGCGAAGAATGAGATTCATCTGCAGTTTTATGCTGGATTCCCAAGCTCATCTTGCCTATCTACAACATTTCTAGAATGAATGCTCTGTTATAGAATTTCAAGCAAGATACATCACTCTGAATACGAACTCTACCTTAAAGACTGTTCATATTGAGTATTGTCATCATTGACGAGTTTTGTACAGTTGAGGCGATGTTTTTTTATCATGTCTCGATTTTCGATAGTTGGTTGACATGCGTGCGTCGGTCATCATTCTCGTGTCGCATCATAAACATTGTAAATTTATCATGGAGAGAGCCAACATTTTTCCGGTAGTAGTTTGGGTGCTCTGCATGTAGGGGCCTATGTGTAGCCAGCCCATTAGTTGCACAACTTTGGCCATAACCTTTTTCTTAGCATTTAGGCAGACCCGACCGCAAAGCTGAACAGAGGAGAGTAAAGAATGTAAATGTATCATGCCAAAAACGAAATATCATGGCGAAATAATCTACTACCAATCAAATCCAAAAATGCGCTGTCTGCATTACACCAATGTAGGCTACTCGCAGAATTAAAGATGCTAAAATGGTTCATTCATGCATTTCTTTCAAGTGCAAGTGAACTGATAAAAGACATTTCTGAAATTAATGTCAGTCAGTATAAGAATAAGTCAACGATTGGGGAAATAAACATGAATGAATAATATAAAATTGGAAGCAATGAATAATGACATTTCGTAAAAGTCAAAGTGAAAATTATTGCGAAAACGATCATCAAAAAATGAAGAGAATGTAAAGGAATGACACAACAACAAAAGCAACACATTTACAAAAACTAATTGATCAAATAACAGTCACAACACAATGGGAGTTTATTTAATGCGAGCTTGACGCAGCATTGATGCAGACATTGGAAGTACGAACAAATCAACATTTTATTTTGAACATGCAAATTGAAACACAGGTGGATTTTAGATTTGTTTAACATAATGGAATGATATGATGGGTTTATTTATGCAAACTAATAAATATTGATTTTGCCACCACTAGTGTCATACGCTGCTTTCTAGATAAATTTGAACTGTAGCTATGATGCTCATCATCTCACGTCATATTAACCCTATACCTGGACTACATATAGCCTACTGGGCTCTGAAACGCATGCAGCGAGAAATCGAAGTGCCTATTCCTAGAAACCCTCCTTTTCTTCTGAAGTACTTCACTCAATCACACGACATTCGCAGTACAACATCTTCATTGTTTGAACATTCGAATCTATTGGTAGTACTCATTTGATCTAATTCACTCATTTCCGCACTGCTTGTATAGCCTAAATAGAAATTCAAAAATTGGAGTCACCAATGCCAATAGACTTGTAGAATTCTTGAAACTTTGTCGACTTTTGGACATAAATCACTTTAATGATTACTATTTTCGATGTGAAACATGTTGAATCCGCTGACAAGTTACCTATGACTTATGAGTGCTGAAAGAGGTTGATAAGAGTGATTTGTGCTATGATTTCAACTCACACATGCCTTGAGGTGGTGCCGGAAGGCGGAGGCTTAGCGAAACAATTAACAAGTGGATTCCTTTTTACAAATCAGTTGGATGGTTTTCCAAGTATTCAACAATTCAGTTGAAATGTCAAACAAAGCTCATATGCACTATTCCGAGCATCACAAAAGCTTTCAGATTCCACTCATCTTTTGCTCCTAAATTTGTGAGGACAACTTACCGAATTGTGTGAGTTTGCATTCCAACTCGAGTACTCGTAGTTATCACTTGTCTGATTTGTCTGCATTCCTGCTGTCATGCTACGAGTGGAGACGCCGTTCGACATGTTACCGTTCATTGAATGAGGCTTCTGAAGCCGCAAAGCCTTAAATACCGATCAAGATGCACCCTCATTCCGGCTGACGGTTTGATTTTACGTAATTGATCATGAAGAGATGGCATGATGTTGTCACTCTTTTATTCAATTGGATCATTCTCAATCAAGAATGAAGTCTTTCCAATGTTTGATATCAGCTGAAAGACCGCCACTCACCGCCTCTATCTCAAAATTCATTTCGGTCACAACAGCCGACATCTGGACAAATATTACACAAATGAAAAGTGTTAGAAACTGTGTTACTATAGACATCTCCGACAGCGAAGAATGAGATTCATCTGCAGTTTTATGCTGGATTCCCAAGCTCATCTTGCCTATCTACAACATTTCTAGAATGAATGCTCTGTTATAGAATTTCAAGCAAGATACATCACTCTGAATACGAACTCTACCTTAAAGACTGTTCATATTGAGTATTGTCATCATTGACGAGTTTTGTACAGTTGAGGCGATGTTTTTTTGTCATGTCTCGATTTTCGATAGTTGGTTGACATGCGTGCGTCGGTCATCATTCTCGTGTCGCATCATAAACATTGTAAATTTATCATGGAGAGAGGGGCTAGGCCTGAGAGGGGTGTGTGAAAAGAAGGGGAAATAGTTCGAGAGCCATGATGCGATGGTTGAGGAAGCTATAGGAGGAAAGAAGCGAGACTTGGTTTTGGGAAACGGAGCGTGAGGCGAGAGAGGAGATTATGGCGGGAGGATTGGGGAGCAGGAGAATGAGAGGGGAGTTCTGTAGGATGGAGTGCGAGATTTCCGAGCAGAAGGAATGAGTAGTTAGAAGAGAGAAGAATGACGAAGAGACAAGCGAACTGCGGAAGCAGATATGATGCGATTGAGTGATGACTGGGAAGGGGGACGAGGATTTTTGAGGTGAGCGAGCCAAAGATTTGGAGTAGGATGAAGAAGAGGAGATAGAAAATATAGTCAGAGTTACGAGATTTAGAGGATGAGGAAGCGAGGAAATGAAGAGGGTAAGTAAGGTTACAGATTGAAAAGAGGAGCCCAAAGAGTAGAGCCATGAGGTGATCTGGATAGAAGGGGAGCCAAAGATGACCAGAGTTGGATGAGATGATGATGCAATGAGTATGAGAGTCTGACAAGGGGAGTCCTAGATGTGTGAGGGTAGCTGGAGTAAGCCGAGCACGGAATGAAAGAGCCGAGGGAATAGGAGAGTGGAAGGAGATTGGTGAGCATGGGATTTAGGCTGAAGAGTGCCGGATGCTAGAATGAAGAGAGAGCAGAATGCCAACGAGGGCATAGGATGATGATAGAGGAAGAGATCGTGAGATTGAATTGAGTGGAGGTGGAAGTGAAGCCGGAGGAAAAGAGGCGGATTGAGTTGATGATAGGAGGAGGGAAGACGATCGTGCAACATCTTTTCCGGTAGTATTTGGGTGCTCTGCATGTAGGGGCCTATTTGTAGCCACCCATTAGTTGGCACAACTTTGGCCATAAAACCTTTTTCTTAGCATTAGGCAGACCCGAAACCGCAAGCAGAAACAAGGAGAGTAAAGAATGTAAATGTATCATGCCAAAAAACGAATAACATGGCGAAATAATCTACTACCAATCAAATCCAAAAATGCGCTGTCTGCAATTACAACCAATGTAGGCTACTCAGCAGAATTAAAAGGCTAAAATGGTTCATTCATGCATTTCTTTCCAAGTGCAAGTGAACTGATACAAGACATTTCGAATTATGTCAGTCAGTATACAAGAATAAGTCAACGATTGGGAAATAAACATAATGAATAATATAAAATTTGGAACAATGAATAATGACATTTCGTAAAAGTCAAAGTGAAAATTATTGCCGAAAACGATCATCAAAAAATGAAGAGAATGTAAAGGAATGACACAACCAAAAAACAAAAGCAACACCATTTACAAAAACAAATTGATCAAATAACAGTCACAACACAATGGAAATTATTTAATCGATTTTTACCAGCATGATCGCAGACATTGAAGTACGAACAAATCACATTTTATTTGAACATGCCAATTGAAACAACAGGCAACCAATAAGGTGGTTTTTAGATTGTTTAAAATAATGGAATATATGATGGGTTTATTTATGCAAACTAATAAATATATGATTTTGCCACCACAGTGTCATACGCTGCTTTCTAGATAAATTTGAACTGTAGCGATGATGCTCATCATCTCACGTCCATATTAACCCTATACCTGGACTACAATATATCCTACTGGCGCTGAAACGCATGCAGCGAGAAACCGAAGTGCCTATTCCTAGAAACCCTCCTTTTCTTCCTGAAGTACTTCACTCAATCACAAACGACATTCGCAGTACAACATCTTCAAGTTTGAACATTCGAAATCTATTGGTAGTACTCATTTGATCTAATCACTCATTTCCGCACTGCTTGTATAGCCTAAATAGAAATTTCAAAATTGGAGTCAACCACTGCCAATAGAACTGTAGAATTCTTGAAACTTTGGTCGACTTTTGGACATAAATCAACTTTAAAGATTACTATTTTCGAAGTGAAACATGTTTGAATCCGCTGACAAGTTCCCTGAGACTTATGAGTGCTAGAAAGAGGTTGATAAGAGTGATTTGTGCTTAAGATTTCAACTCACACAATGCCTTGAGGTGGTGCCGAAAGGCGGAGGCTTAGCGAAACAATTACCAAGTTGGATTCCTTTTTACAAATCAGTTGGATGGTTTTCCAAGTATTCAACAATTCAGTTGAAATGTCAAACAAAGCTAATATAGGCACTTATTTCCGAGCATCACAAAAGCTTTCCAGATTCACTATATCTTTTGCTCCTAAATTTTGTGTGAGGACAACTTACCGAATTTGTGTGAGTTTGCATTCCAACTCAGTACTCGTAGTTATCCACTTGACTGATTTGTCTGCATTCCTGTCCTGCTGTCATCTACGAGTGGAGACGCCGTTCGACATGTTACCGTTCAATTGTGAATGAGGCAATCTGAAGCCGCAAAAAGCCTTAAATACCGATCAAGATGCACCCTCATTCCGTCTGACGGTTTGATTTTACGTAATTGGATGCATGAAGAGATGGCATGATGAAGTTGTCACTCTTTTATTTCAATTGGATCATTCTCAATCAAGAATGAAGTCCTTTCCAATGTTTGATATCAGCTGAAAGACCGCCCACTCACCGCTCTATCTCAAATTCATTTCGGTCACAACAGCCGACATCTGGACAAATATTAAACAAATGGAAAAAGTGTTAGTAGCAACTTGTTGTTACTAAAGACATCTTCCGACAGCGAAGAATGAGATTCATCTGCAGTTTTATGCTGGATTCCCAAGCTCATCTTGCCTATCTACAAACATTTCTAGAATGAATGCTCTGTTATAGAATATTCAAGCAAGATACATCACTCTGAATACGAACTTCTAAACACACACTAACCTTAAAGACTGTTCATATTGAGTATTGTCATCATTGAAGAGTTTTGTACAGTTGAGGCGATGTTTTTTTTTTTTTATCATGTTCCGATTTTCGATAGTTGGTTGACATGCGTGCGTCGGTCATCATTCTCGTGTCGCATCATAAACATTGTAAATTTAATCATGGAGAGGAGCCAACAATTTTTCCGGTAGCTAGTTTGGTGCTCTGCATGTAGGGGACTAAATGTGTAGCCAGCCCATTAGTTGCAACAACTTTGCCATAACCTTTTTCTTAGCATTTAGGCTAGACCCGACCGCAAAGCTGAACAGAGGAGAGTAAAGAATGTAAATGTATCATGCCAAAAACGAAATATCATGGCGAAATAATCTACTACCAATCAAATCCAAAAATGCGCTGTCTGCATTACACCAATGTAGGCTACTCGCAGCCAGGAATTAAAGATGCTAAAATGGTTCATTCCATGCATGGTTTCTGTTCAAGTGCAAGTGAACTGATAAAAGACATTTCTGAAATTAATTGTCAGTCAGTATAAGAATAAGTCAACTATTGGGGAAATAAACATGAATGAATAATATAAAAATTGGAAGCAATGAATAATGACATTTCGTTTTTAAAAAAGTCAAAGTGAAAATTATTGCGAAAAACGATATCAAAAAATGAAGAGAATGTAAAGGAGTGACACAACAACAAACAAAAGCAACACATTTAACAAAAACTAATTGATCAAATAACAGTCACAACACAATGGGAGTTAATTTAATGCGAGCTTGACTCAGCATTGATGCAAGTACATTGGATTGTACGAACAAATCAACATTTTATTTTGAACCATGCCAATTGAAACACACGGTGGTTTTTAGATTTGTTTCTCTACAAAATTGGAATAGATATGCGTGGGTTTATTTATGCATAAAACTATAAATATTGATTTTGCCACCACTAAGGTGTCTATACGCTGCTTTTCTAGATAAATTTGAACTGTAAGCTAAGCTATGATGCTCATCATCTCAGTCGTTCATATTAACCCTGATACCTGGACTACATATAGCCTATTTTTCTGGGCTCTGAAACGCATGCAGCGAGAAACCGAAAGTGGCCTTAGAGAGACCTAGAAACCCTCCTTTTCCTTCTGAAGTACTTCACACAATCACACTACTTTACGCAGTCAAACATCTATCATTGTTTGAACATTCGAATCTATTTGGTAGTACTCATTTGAGCTAATTCACTCTTCCATATCCCGCACTGCTTGTATAGCCTAATATAGCATTCAAAAATAGGAGTCACCAATTGCCATCAGACCTTTGTAGAATTCTTGAAACTTTGTCGACTTTTTGGACATAAATCACTTTATTGGATTTACTATATTTGTCGATGTGAAACATGTTGAATCCGCTGACAAGTTACCTAATGACTTTATGAGTGCTGACAGAAGTGTTGATAAGAGTGATTTGTGCTATGATTTTTTCAACTCACACATGCCTTGGAGGTGTGCCGGAAGGCGGAAGCGTAGCGAAACAATTAACAAGTGGATTCCTTTTTACAAATCAGTTGGGATGGTTTCCCAAGTCTTCAACAATTCAGTTGAAAGGTCAAACAAAGCTCATATGGCACTTATTCCGAGCATCACAAAAGCTTTTCAAGATTCCACTCATCTTTTGCTCCTAAAATTGTGAGGGACAACTTACCGACTTGTGTGGTTTTGCATTCCACCTCGAGGTACTCGTAGTTATCACTTGTTCTGATTTTGTCTGCATTCCTGCTGTCAGTGCTACGAGTGGAGACGCCGTTCGACATGTTACCGTTCAAGTTGAATGAGGCTTCATAAGCCGCAACAGCTTAAAATACTCGATCAAGATGCACCCACATTTCCGGCTCGACCGGTTTTTGATTTTACGTAATTGATACATGAAAGAGATGGCATGATGTTGTCACTCTTTTATTCAATTAGGATCATTCTCAATCAAAAATGAAGTCATTTCCAATGTTTGATATTCAGCTGAAAAGACCGCCACTTCACCGCCTCTTATCTCAAAATTCAATTCGGTCACAACAGCCGAACATCTGGACAAATATGACACCAAATGAAAAGTGGTTTTAGAAACTGTGTTACTATAGACCATCATCCGGACAGCGAAGAAAGGAATTCAGCGCAGTTTTTATGCTGGATATTCCAAGCACATCTTGCCCTATCTAACAACATTTTCTAGAATTGAATGCTCTGTTAAAGAAGTTTCAAGCACGATACATCACTCTGAATACGAAACTCTACCTTAAAGACTGTTCATTTATTGAGTATTGGTCCCATCATTTGACGAGTTTTGTACAGTGAGGTGGGGGAGAGGGAGGGAGGCGCATGTTTTTTTGTCATGTCTTCGATTTTCGATAGTTGGTTGAACATGCGTGCGTCGGTCCATCATTCTCGGTCGCATCCATAAACATTGTAAACTTTTATCATGGAGAGAGCCAACATATTTCCGGTAGTAGTTTGGGTGCTCTGCATGAATGGGGACTAATGTGTAGCCAGCCCCATTAGTTTGCACATCTGTTGGCCATAACCCTTTTTCTAGCTTTTAGGCAAGACCCGACCGCAAAGCTGGAACGAACAGAGTAAAGAATTTAAATGTATCATGCCAAAAACGAAATAACATGGCGAAATAAATCTACTACCATTCAAAATCGCAAAAATGCGCTGTCTGCATTCCAACCACATGTAGGCTACTCGCAAATTAAAGATGCTAAAATGGTTCATTCATGCATTTGTTTTCAAGTGCAAGTGAACTGATAAAGACAATCGTGAAGATTAAACTGTCAAGCAGTATAAGAATACAGTCAACGATTGGGGAAATAAACATGAATGAATACATATAAAATTGAAGCCATGAATAAGAACATTTCGTAAAAGTCAAAGTGAAAAATTATTGCCGAAAACGATCAATCAAAATAATGAAGAGAATGTTAAAGGAATGACAACAACAACAAAAGCAACACATTTACAAAAACTAATTAGATCAAATAACAGTCAACAACACAAAGGGAGTTATATTTAATGCAGGTTTTGACGCAGCATATGATGCAGACATTGGAAAGTACGAACAAATCACAACATTTAATTTTGAACATGCAAATTGAAACACAGGTGGTTTTTTAGTTTTTGTTTAACATAAAGGAAATGGATATGATGGTTTTTATTTATGCCCAAACTAGATAAATAATGAATTTTTGCCACCACTAGTGTCATAACGCAGCTTTTTTTTTTACATTCTAGATAAATTTGAACTGTAGCTATGATGCCATCATCTCACTTCATATTCAACCCAAAAAAACCTGGACTACATATAGCCTAACTTACTGTCTCTGAAACGCATGCACCGAGAAACCGAAGTGCCCTATTCCTAGAAACCCTCCTTTCATCTGAAGTACATCTTCACTCTATCACCCGACCATTCTGCAGATCAAAACATCTTCATTGTTTTGAACCATCGAATCTATTGGTAGTACTCATTTGAATCTAATTCACATCATTTCCGCACTGATTGTATATCCTAAATAGATATTCAAAAATTGAGTCCACCAAAGCCCAATAGACTTGAGAATTCTTGAAACGTTTTGCACAGACTTTTGGACATAAATCACTTTAAATGATTACTTAATTATTCAATGTGAAACTTGTTGAATCCGCTGCAAAGTTACCTATGACTATAAGAGTGCCCTGAAAGAGGTGATAAGAGTGATTTGTGCGAAGATTTCAACTCACACCTGCCTTGATGTTGGTGCCGGAAGGCGGAGGCTTAGCGAAACAATAACAAGTGGATTTCCTTTTTACAAATCAGTTGGATGGTTTTTCCAAGTTATTCAACAATTCAGTTGAAATTGTCAAACAAAGCTCTTAGCACTATTCCGAGCAATCACAAAAGCTTTCAGATTCCACTCATCTTTGCTCCAAAATTAGTGAGGACAACTTACCGAATTTGTGATTGCATTCCCAACTCGAGTACTCGAAGTTATCACTTGTCTGATTTGTCTGCATTACCTCTGTCATGCTACGATGGAGACGCCGTTCGACATGTTACCGTTCTTTGAATGAGGCTTCTGAAGCCGCAAAGCCCTTAAAAACCGATCAAGTGCACCCTCATTCGGCGAACGGTTTGATTTTACGTAATTGATCAAAAGATAATGGCATATGTAGTCACTCTTTATTCAATTGGATCATTCCCAATCAGAACTGAAGTCTTTTTTCCAGTTTTGATATCAGCGAAAGACCGCGCGCGCGTCACCGCCTATCTCAAAATTCATTTCGGGTTCACACACAGCCGACATCTGGACAAATAGTACACAAATGAAAAGTGTTAGAACCTGTGTTACTATAGACATCTCTCGACAGCGAAGAATGAGATTCATCTGCAGTTTTATGCCTGATTCCCCAAGCATCATCTTCCTATCTACAAACCATTTCTAGAAATGAATGCTCTGTATAGAATTTCAAGCAAGATACATCCATCTGAATACGAACTCTACCTAAAGACTGTTCATAATAGAAGTATTGTCATCATTGACGATTTATGTACAGTTGAGCCAAGTTATTTTGTCATGACTCCGAATTTTCGAAAGTTGGTTGCATGCGTGCGTCGGTCATCATTCTCTGTCCGCATCATACACATTGTAAATTTATCATGGAGAGAGCCAGAACATTTTTTTCCGGTAAGTAAGTTTGGGTGCTCTGCATGTAGGGCCTATGTGTAGCCAGCCCATTAGTGAGCGCGTGCACAACTTTGGCCCATAACCTTTTTCTTAGCATTTAGGCAGACCCGACCGCAAAGCTGAACAGAGGAGAGTAAAGAATGTAAATGTATCATGCCAAAAACGAAATAATCATGGCGAAATAATCTACTACCAAATCAAATCCAAAAATGCGCTGTCTGCATTACAACCAATGTAGGCTACTCGCAGAATTAAAGATGCTAAAATGGTTCATTCATGCATTTGTTTAAAGTGCAAGTGAACTGATAAAAGACATTTCTGAAATTAATGTCAGTCAGTATAAGAATAAAGTCAACGATTGGGGAAATAAACATGAATGAATAATATAAAATTGGAAGCAATGAATAAATGACATTTCGTAAAAGTCAAAGTGAAAATTATTGCGAAAACGATCATCAAAAAATGAAGAGAATGTAAAGGAATGACACAACAACAAAAGCAACACATTTACAAAAACTAATTGATCAAAATAACAGTCACAACACAATGGGAGTTTATTTAATGCGAGCTTGACGCAGCATTGATGCAGACATTGGAAGTACGAACAAATCAACATTTTTTTTGAACATGCAAATTGAAACACAGGTGGTTTTTAGCGAGAGAGAGATTTGTTTAACATAATGGAATGATATGATGGGTTTATTTATGCAAAACTAATAAATATTGATTTTGCCTCCACTAGAGTCATACGCTGCTTTCTAGATAAATTTGAACTGAGCTATGGATGCTCATCATCTCACGTCATATTAACCCTATACCTGGACTACATATAGCCTATGGGCTCTGAAACGCATGCAGCGAGAAACGAAGTGCCTATCCTAGAAAACCCTCCTTTTCTTCTGAAGTACTTCTCACTTCACTCAATCACACGACATTCGCAGTACAACATCTTCATTGTTTGAACATTCGAATCTATTGTAGTACTCATTTGATCTAATTCACTCATTTCCGCACTGCTTGTATAGCTAAATAGAAATTCAAAAATTGGGAGTCCAACCAATGCCAATAGACTTGTAGAATTCTTGAAACTTTGTCGACTTTTGGACATAAATCACTTAATGATTACTATTTTCGATGTCAAACATGTGAATCCGCTGACAACGTTACCTATGACTATGAGTGCTGAAAGAGGTTGAAAAGAGTGATTGTGCTATGATTTCAACTCACACATGCCTTGAGGTGGTGCCGGAAGGCGGAGGCTTAGCGAAACAATTAACAAGTGGATTCCTTTTTACAAATCAGTTGGATGGTTTTCCAAGTATTCAACAATTCAGTTGAAATGTCAAACAAAGCTCATATGCACTATTCCGAGGCATCACAAAAGCTTTCAGATTCACTCATCTTTTGCTCCTAAATTTGTGAGGACAACTTACCGAATTGTGTGAGTTTGCATTCCAACTCGAGTACTCGTAGTTATCACTTGTCTGATTTGTCTGCATTCCCTGCTGTCATGCTACGAGTGGAGACGCCGTTCGACATGTTACCGTTCATTGAATGAGGCTTCTGAAGCCGCAAAGCCTTAAATACCGATCAAGATGCACCCTCATTCCGGCTGACGGTTTGATTTTACGTAATTGATCATGAAGAGATGGCATGATGTTGTCACTCTTTATTCAATTGGATCATTCTCAATCAAGAATGAAGTCTTTCCAATGTTTGATATCAACTGAAAGACCGCCACTCACGCCTCTATCTCAAAATTCATTTCGGTCACAACAGCCGACATCTGGACAAATATTACACAAATGAAAAGTGTTAGAAACTGTGTTACTATAACATCTCCGACAGCGAAGAATGAGATTCATCTGCAGTTTTATGCTGGATTCCCAAGCTCATCTTGCCTATCTACAACATTTCTAGAATGAATGCTCTGTTATAGAATTTCAAGCAAGATACATCACTCTGAATACGAACTCTACCTTAAAGACTGTTCATATTGAGTATTGTCATCATTGACGAGTTTTGTACAGTTGAGGCGATGTTTTTTTGTCATGTCTCGATTTTCGATAGTTGGTTGACATGCGTGCGTCGGTCATCATTCTCGTGTCGCATCATAAACATTGTAAATTTATCATGGAGAGAGCCAACATTTTTCCGGTAGTAGTTTGGGTGCTCTGCATGTAGGGGACTATGTGTAGCCAGCCCATTAGTTGCACAACTTTGGCCATAACCTTTTTCTTAGCATTTAGGCAGACCCGACCGCAAAGCTGAACAGAGGAGAGTAAAGAATGTAAATGTATCATGCCAAAAACGAAATATCATGGCGAAATAATCTACTACCAATCAAATCCAAAAATGCGCTGTCTGCATTACACCAATGTAGGCTACTCGCAGAATTAAAGATGCTAAAATGGTTCATTCATGCATTTCTTTCAAGTGCAAGTGAACTGATAAAAGACATTTCTGAAATTAATGTCAGTCAGTATAAGAATAAGTCAACGATTGGGGAAATAAACATGAATGAATAATATAAAATTGGAAGCAATGAATAATGACATTTCGTAAAAGTCAAAGTGAAAATTATTGCGAAAACGATCATCAAAAAATGAAGAGAATGTAAAGGAATGACACAACAACAAAAGCAACACATTTACAAAAAACTAATTGATCAAATAACAGTCACAACACAATGGGAGTTTATTTAATGCGAGTTTGACGCAGCATTGATGCAGACATTGGAAGTACGAACAAATCAACATTTTATTTTGAACATGCAAATTGAAACACAGGTGGTTTTTAGATTTGTTTAACATAATGGAATGATATGATGGGTTTATTTATGCAAACTAATAAATATTGATTTTGCCACCACTAGTGTCATACGCTGCTTTCTAGATAAATTTGAACTGTAGCTATGATGCTCATCATCTCACGTCATATTAACCCTATACCTGGACTACATATAGCCTACTGGGCTCTGAAACGCATGCAGCGAGAAACCGAAGTGCCTATTCCTAGAAACCCTCCTTTTCTTCTGAAGTACTTCACTCAATCACACGACATTCGCAGTACAACATCTTCATTGTTTGAACATTCGAATCTATTGGTAGTACTCATTTGATCTAATTCACTCATTTCCGCACTGCTTGTATAGCCTAAATAGAAATTCAAAAATTGGAGTCACCAATGCCAATAGACTTGTAGAATTCTTGAAACTTTGTCGACTTTTGGACATAAATCACTTTAATGATTACTATTTTCGATGTGAAACATGTTGAATCCGCTGACAAGTTACCTATGACTTATGAGTGCTGAAAGAGGTTGATAAGAGTGATTTGTGCTATGATTTCAACTCACACATGCCTTGAGGTGGTGCCGGAAGGCGGAGGCTTAGCGAAACAATTAACAAGTGGATTCCTTTTTACAAATCAGTTGGATGGTTTTCCAAGTATTCAACAATTCAGTTGAAATGTCAAACAAAGCTCATATGCACTATTCCGAGCATCACAAAAGCTTTCAGATTCCACTCATCTTTTGCTCCTAAATTTGTGAGGACAACTTACCGAATTGTGTGAGTTTGCATTCCAACTCGAGTACTCGTAGTTATCACTTGTCTGATTTGTCTGCATTCCTGCTGTCATGCTACGAGTGGAGACGCCGTTCGACATGTTACCGTTCATTGAATGAGCTTCTGAAGCCGCAAAGCCTTAAATACCGATCAAGATGCACCCTCATTCCGGCTGACGGTTTGATTTTACGTAATTGATCATGAAGAGATGGCATGATGTTGTCACTCTTTTATTCAATTGGATCATTCTCAATCAAGAATGAAGTCTTTCCAATGTTTGATATCAGCTGAAAGACCGCCACTCACCGCCTCTATCTCAAAATTCATTTCGGTCACAACAGCCGACATCTGGACAAATATTACACAAATGAAAAGTGTTAGAAACTGTGTTACTATAGACATCTCCGACAGCGAAGAATGAGATTCATCTGCAGTTTTATGCTGGATTCCCAAGCTCATCTTGCCTATCTACAACATTTCTAGAATGAATGCTCTGTTATAGAATTTCAAGCAAGATACATCACTCTGAATACGAACTCTACCTTAAAGACTGTTCATATTGAGTATTGTCATCATTGACGAGTTTTGTACAGTTGAGGCGATGTTTTTTTGTCATGTCTCGATTTTCGATAGTTGGTTGACATGCGTGCGTCGGTCATCATTCTCGTGTCGCATCATAAACATTGTAAATTTATCATGGAGAGAGCCAACATTTTTCCGGTAGTAGTTTGGGTGCTCTGCATGTAGGGGCCTATGTGTAGCCAGCCCATTAGTTGCACAACTTTGGCCATAACCTTTTTCTTAGCATTTAGGCAGACCCGACCGCAAAGCTGAACAGAGGAGAGTAAAGAATGTAAATGTATCATGCCAAAAACGAAATATCATGGCGAAATAATCTACTACCAATCAAATCCAAAAATGCGCTGTCTGCATTACACCAATGTAGGCTACTCGCAGAATTAAAGATGCTAAAATGGTTCATTCATGCATTTGTTTCAAGTGCAAGTGAACTGATAAAAGACATTTCTGAAATTAATGTCAGTCAGTATAAGAATAAGTCAACGATTGGGGAAATAAACATGAATGAATAATATAAAATTGGAAGCAATGAATAATGACATTTCGTAAAAGTCAAAGTGAAAATTATTGCGAAAACGATCATCAAAAAATGAAGAGAATGTAAAGGAATGACACAACAACAAAAGCAACACATTTACAAAAACTAATTGATCAAATAACAGTCACAACACAATGGGAGTTTATTTAATGCGAGCTTGACGCAGCATTGATGCAGACATTGGAAGTACGAACAAATCAACATTTTATTTTGAACATGCAAATTGAAACACAGGTGGTTTTTAGATTTGTTTAACATAATGGAATGATATGATGGGTTTATTTATGCAAACTAATAAATATTGATTTTGCCACCACTAGTGTCATACGCTGCTTTCTAGATAAATTTGAACTGTAGCTATGATGCTCATCATCTCACGTCATATTAACCCTATACCTGGACTACATATAGCCTACTGGGCTCTGAAACGCATGCAGCGAGAAACCGAAGTGCCTATTCCTAGAAACCCTCCTTTTCTTCTGAAGTACTTCACTCAATCACACGACATTCGCAGTACAACATCTTCATTGTTTGAACATTCGAATCTATTGGTAGTACTCATTTGATCTAATTCACTCATTTCCGCACTGCTTGTATAGCCTAAATAGAAATTCAAAAATTGGAGTCACCAATGCCAATAGACTTGTAGAATTCTTGAAACTTTGTCGACTTTTGGACATAAATCACTTTAATGATTACTATTTTCGATGTGAAACATGTTGAATCCGCTGACAAGTTACCTATGACTTATGAGTGCTGAAAGAGGTTGATAAGAGTGATTTGTGCTATGATTTCAACTCACACATGCCTTGAGGTGGTGCCGGAAGGCGGAGGCTTAGCGAAACAATTAACAAGTGGATTCCTTTTTACAAATCAGTTGGATGGTTTTCCAAGTATTCAACAATTCAGTTGAAATGTCAAACAAAGCTCATATGCATTATTCCGAGCATCACAAAAGCTTTCAGATTCCACTCATCTTTTGCTCCTAAATTTGTGAGGACAACTTACCGAATTGTGTGAGTTTGCATTCCAACTCGAGTACTCGTAGTTATCACTTGTCTGATTTGTCTGCATTCCTGCTGTCATGCTACGAGTGGAGACGCCGTTCGACATGTTACCGTTCATTGAATGAGGCTTCTGAAGCCGCAAAGCCTTAAATACCGATCAAGATGCACCCTCATTCCGGCTGACGGTTTGATTTTACGTAATTGATCATGAAGAGATGGCATGATGTTGTCACTCTTTTATTTAATTGGATCATTCTCAATCAAGAATGAAGTCTTTCCAATGTTTGATATCAGCTGAAAGACCGCCACTCACCGCCTCTATCTCAAAATTCATTTCGGTCACAACAGCCGACATCTGGACAAATATTACACAAATGAAAAGTGTTAGAAACTGTGTTACTATAGACATCTCCGACAGCGAAGAATGAGATTCATCTGCAGTTTTATGCTGGATTCCCAAGCTCATCTTGCCTATCTACAACATTTCTAGAATGAATGCTCTGTTATAGAATTTCAAGCAAGATACATCACTCTGAATACGAACTCTACCTTAAAGACTGTTCATATTGAGTATTGTCATCATTGACGAGTTTTGTACAGTTGAGGCGATGTTTTTTTATCATGTCTCGATTTTCGATAGTTGGTTGACATGCGTGCGTCGGTCATCATTCTCGTGTCGCATCATAAACATTGTAAATTTATCATGGAGAGAGCCAACATTTTTCCGGTAGTAGTTTGGGTGCTCTGCATGTAGGGGCCTATGTGTAGCCAGCCCATTAGTTGCACAACTTTGGCCATAACCTTTTTCTTAGCATTTAGGCAGACCCGACCGCAAAGCTGAACAGAGGAGAGTAAAGAATGTAAATGTATCATGCCAAAAACGAAATATCATGGCGAAATAATCTACTACCAATCAAATCCAAAAATGCGCTGTCTGCATTACACCAATGTAGGCTACTCGCAGAATTAAAGATGCTAAAATGGTTCATTCATGCATTTCTTTCAAGTGCAAGTGAACTGATAAAAGACATTTCTGAAATTAATGTCAGTCAGTATAAGAATAAGTCAACGATTGGGGAAATAAACATGAATGAATAATATAAAATTGGAAGCAATGAATAATGACATTTCGTAAAAGTCAAAGTGAAAATTATTGCGAAAACGATCATCAAAAAATGAAGAGAATGTAAAGGAATGACACAACAACAAAAGCAACACATTTACAAAAACTAATTGATCAAATAACAGTCACAACACAATGGGAGTTTATTTAATGCGAGCTTGACGCAGCATTGATGCAGACATTGGAAGTACGAACAAATCAACATTTTATTTTGAACATGCAAATTGAAACACAGGTGGTTTTTAGATTTGTTTAACATAATGGAATGATATGATGGGTTTATTTATGCAAACTAATAAATATTGATTTTGCCACCACTAGTGTCATACGCTGCTTTCTAGATAAATTTGAACTGTAGCTATGATGCTCATCATCTCACGTCATATTAACCCTATACCTGGACTACATATAGCCTACTGGGCTCTGAAACGCATGCAGCGAGAAACCGAAGTGCCTATTCCTAGAAACCCTCCTTTTCTTCTGAAGTACTTCACTCAATCACACGACATTCGCAGTACAACATCTTCATTGTTTGAACATTCGAATCTATTGGTAGTACTCATTTGATCTAATTCACTCATTTCCGCACTGCTTGTATAGCCTAAATAGAAATTCAAAAATTGGAGTCACCAATGCCAATAGACTTGTAGAATTCTTGAAACTTTGTCGACTTTTGGACATAAATCACTTTAATGATTACTATTTTCGATGTCAAACATGTTGAATCCGCTGACAAGTTACCTATGACTTATGAGTGCTGAAAGAGGTTGATAAGAGTGATTTGTGCTATGATTTCAACTCACACATGCCTTGAGGTGGTGCCGGAAGGCGGAGGCTTAGCGAAACAATTAACAAGTGGATTCCTTTTTACAAATCAGTTGGATGGTTTTCCAAGTATTCAACAATTCAGTTGAAATGTCAAACAAAGCTCATATGCATTATTCCGAGCATCACAAAAGCTTTCAGATTCCACTCATCTTTTGCTCCTAAATTTGTGAGGACAACTTACCGAATTGTGTGAGTTTGCATTCCAACTCGAGTACTCGTAGTTATCACTTGTCTGATTTGTCTGCATTCCTGCTGTCATGCTACGAGTGGAGACGCCGTTCGACATGTTACCGTTCATTGAATGAGGCTTCTGAAGCCGCAAAGCCTTAAATACCGATCAAGATGCACCCTCATTCCGGCTGACGGTTTGATTTTACGTAATTGATCATGAAGAGATGGCATGATGTTGTCACTCTTTTATTCAATTGGATCATTCTCAATCAAGAATGAAGTCTTTCCAATGTTTGATATCAGCTGAAAGACCGCCACTCACCGCCTCTATCTCAAAATTCATTTCGGTCACAACAGCCGACATCTGGACAAATATTACACAAATGAAAAGTGTTAGAAACTGTGTTACTATAGACATCTCCGACAGCGAAGAATGAGATTCATCTGCAGTTTTATGCTGGATTCCCAAGCTCATCTTGCCTATCTACAACATTTCTAGAATGAATGCTCTGTTATAGAATTTCAAGCAAGATACATCACTCTGAATACGAACTCTACCTTAAAGACTGTTCATATTGAGTATTGTCATCATTGACGAGTTTTGTACAGTTGAGGCGATGTTTTTTTATCATGTCTCGATTTTCGATAGTTGGTTGACATGCGTGCGTCGGTCATCATTCTCGTGTCGCATCATAAACATTGTAAATTTATCATGGAGAGAGCCAACATTTTTCCGGTAGTAGTTTGGGTGCTCTGCATGTAGGGGCCTATGTGTAGCCAGCCCATTAGTTGCACAACTTTGGCCATAACCTTTTTCTTAGCATTTAGGCAGACCCGACCGCAAAGCTGAACAGAGGAGAGTAAAGAATGTAAATGTATCATGCCAAAAACGAAATATCATGGCGAAATAATCTACTACCAATCAAATCCAAAAATGCGCTGTCTGCATTACACCAATGTAGGCTACTCGCAGAATTAAAGATGCTAAAATGGTTCATTCATGCATTTCTTTCAAGTGCAAGTGAACTGATAAAAGACATTTCTGAAATTAATGTCAGTCAGTATAAGAATAAGTCAACGATTGGGGAAATAAACATGAATGAATAATATAAAATTGGAAGCAATGAATAATGACATTTCGTAAAAGTCAAAGTGAAAATTATTGCGAAAACGATCATCAAAAAATGAAGAGAATGTAAAGGAATGACACAACAACAAAAGCAACACATTTACAAAAACTAATTGATCAAATAACAGTCACAACACAATGGGAGTTTATTTAATGCGAGCTTGACGCAGCATTGATGCAGACATTGGAAGTACGAACAAATCAACATTTTATTTTGAACATGCAAATTGAAACACAGGTGGTTTTTAGATTTGTTTAACATAATGGAATGATATGATGGGTTTATTTATGCAAACTAGTAAATATTGATTTTGCCACCACTAGTGTCATACGCTGCTTTCTAGATAAATTTGAACTGTAGCTATGATGCTCATCATCTCACGTCATATTAACCCTATACCTGGACTACATATAGCCTACTGGGCTCTGAAACGCATGCAGCGAGAAACCGAAGTGCCTATTCCTAGAAACCCTCCTTTTCTTCTGAAGTACTTCACTCAATCACACGACATTCGCAGTACAACATCTTCATTGTTTGAACATTCGAATCTATTGGTAGTACTCATTTGATCTAATTCACTCATTTCCGCACTGCTTGTATAGCCTAAATAGAAATTCAAAAATTGGAGTCACCAATGCCAATAGACTTGTAGAATTCTTGAAACTTTGTCGACTTTTGGACATAAATCACTTTAATGATTACTATTTTCGATGCCAAACATGTTGAATCCGCTGACAAGTTACCTATGACTTATGAGTGCTGAAAGAGGTTGATAAGAGTGATTTGTGCTATGATTTCAACTCACACATGCCTTGAGGTGGTGCCGGAAGGCGGAGGCTTAGCGAAACAATTAACAAGTGGATTCCTTTTTACAAATCAGTTGGATGGTTTTCCAAGTATTCAACAATTCAGTTGAAATGTCAAACAAAGCTCATATGCATTATTCCGAGCATCACAAAAGCTTTCAGATTCCACTCATCTTTTGCTCCTAAATTTGTGAGGACAACTTACCGAATTGTGTGAGTTTGCATTCCAACTCGAGTACTCGTAGTTATCACTTGTCTGATTTGTCTGCATTCCTGCTGTCATGCTACGAGTGGAGACGCCGTTCGACATGTTACCGTTCATTGAATGAGGCTTCTGAAGCCGCAAAGCCTTAAATACCGATCAAGATGCACCCTCATTCCGGCTGACGGTTTGATTTTACGTAATTGATCATGAAGAGATGGCATGATGTTGTCACTCTTTTATTCAATTGGATCATTCTCAATCAAGAATGAAGTCTTTCCAATGTTTGATATCAGCTGAAAGACCGCCACTCACCGCCTCTATCTCAAAATTCATTTCGGTCACAACAGCCGACATCTGGACAAATATTACACAAATGAAAAGTGTTAGAAACTGTGTTACTATAGACATCTCCGACAGCGAAGAATGAGATTCATCTGCAGTTTTATGCTGGATTCCCAAGCTCATCTTGCCTATCTACAACATTTCTAGAATGAATGCTCTGTTATAGAATTTCAAGCAAGATACATCACTCTGAATACGAACTCTACCTTAAAGACTGTTCATATTGAGTATTGTCATCATTGACGAGTTTTGTACAGTTGAGGCGATGTTTTTTTATCATGTCTCGATTTTCGATAGTTGGTTGACATGCGTGCGTCGGTCATCATTCTCGTGTCGCATCATAAACATTGTAAATTTATCATGGAGAGAGCCAACATTTTTCCGGTAGTAGTTTTGAGCCCGGAAGGCGGAGGCTTAGCGAAACAATTAACAAGTGGATTCCTTTTTACAAATCAGTTGGATGGTTTTCCAAGTATTCAACAATTCAGTTGAAATGTCAAACAAAGCTCATATGCATTATTCCGAGCATCACAAAAGCTTTCAGATTCCACTCATCTTTTGCTCCTAAATTTGTGAGGACAACTTACCGAATTGTGTGAGTTTGCATTCCAACTCGAGTACTCGTAGTTATCACTTGTCTGATTTGTCTGCATTCCTGCTGTCATGCTACGAGTGGAGACGCCGTTCGACATGTTACCGTTCATTGAATGAGGCTTCTGAAGCCGCAAAGCCTTAAATACCGATCAAGATGCACCCTCATTCCGGCTGACGGTTTGATTTTACGTAATTGATCATGAAGAGATGGCATGATGTTGTCACTCTTTTATTCAATTGGATCATTCTCAATCAAGAATGAAGTCTTTCCAATGTTTGATATCAGCTGAAAGACCGCCACTCACCGCCTCTATCTCAAAATTCATTTCGGTCACAACAGCCGACATCTGGACAAATATTACACAAATGAAAAGTGTTAGAAACTGTGTTACTATAGACATCTCCGACAGCGAAGAATGAGATTCATCTGCAGTTTTATGCTGGATTCCCAAGCTCATCTTGCCTATCTACAACATTTCTAGAATGAATGCTCTGTTATAGAATTTCAAGCAAGATACATCACTCTGAATACGAACTCTACCTTAAAGACTGTTCATATTGAGTATTGTCATCATTGACGAGTTTTGTACAGTTGAGGCGATGTTTTTTTATCATGTCTCGATTTTCGATAGTTGGTTGACATGCGTGCGTCGGTCATCATTCTCGTGTCGCATCATAAACATTGTAAATTTATCATGGAGAGAGCCAACATTTTTCCGGTAGTAGTTTTGAGCCCGGAAGGCGGAGGCTTAGCGAAACAATTAACAAGTGGATTCCTTTTTACAAATCAGTTGGATGGTTTTCCAAGTATTCAACAATTCAGTTGAAATGTCAAACAAAGCGCTCATATGCATTATTCCGAGCATCACAAAAGCTTTCAGATTCCACTCATCTTTTGCTCCTAAATTTGTGAGGACAACTTACCGAATTGTGTGAGTTTGCATTCCAACTCGAGTACTCGTAGTTATCACTTGTCTGATTTGTCTGCATTCCTGCTGTCATGCTACGAGTGGAGACGCCGTTCGACATGTTACCGTTCATTGAATGAGGCTTCTGAAGCCGCAAAGCCTTAAATACCGATCAAGATGCACCCTCATTCCGGCTGACGGTTTGATTTTACGTAATTGATCATGAAGAGATGGCATGATGTTGTCACTCTTTTATTCAATTGGATCATTCTCAATCAAGAATGAAGTCTTTCCAATGTTTGATATCAGCTGAAAGACCGCCACTCACCGCCTCTATCTCAAAATTCATTTCGGTCACAACAGCCGATATCTGGACAAATATTAAACAAATGTAAAGTGTTAGAAACTGTGTTACTATAGACATCTTCCCAAGCTCATCTTGCCTATCTACAACATTTCTAGAATGAATGCTCTGTTATAGAATTTCAAGCAAGATACATCACTCTGAATACGAACTCTACCTTAAAGACTGTTCATATTGAGTATTGTCATCATTGACGAGTTTTGTACAGTTGAGGCGATGTTTTTTTGTCATGTCTCGATTTTCGATAGTTGGTTGACATGCGTGCGTCGGTCATCATTCTCGTGTCGCATCATAAACATTGTAAATTTATCTTGGAGAGAGCCAACATTTTTCCGGTAGTAGTTTGGGTGCTCTGCATGTAGGGGCCTATGTGTAGCCAGCCCATTAGTTGCACAACTTTGGCCATAACCTTTTTCTTAGCATTTAGGCAGACCCGACCGCAAAGCTGAACAGAGGAGAGTAAAGAATGTAAATGTATCATGCCAAAAACGAAATATCATGGCGAAATAATCTACTACCAATCAAATCCAAAAATGCGCTGTCTGCATTACACCAATGTAGGCTACTCGCAGAATTAAAGATGCTAAAATGGTTCATTCATGCATTTCTTTCAAGTGCAAGTGAACTGATAAAAGACATTTCTGAAATTAATGTCAGTCAGTATAAGAATAAGTCAACGATTGGGGAAATAAACATGAATGAATAATATAAAATTGGAAGCAATGAATAATGACATTTCGTAAAAGTCAAAGTGAAAATTATTGCGAAAACGATCATCAAAAAAATGAAGAGAATGTAAAGGAGTGACACAACAACAAAAGCAACACATTTACAAAAACTAATTGATCAAATAACAGTCACAACACAATGGGAGTTTATTTAATGCGAGCTTGACGCAGCATTGATGCAGACATTGGAAGTACGAACAAATCAACATTTTATTTTGAACATGCAAATTGAAACACAGGTGGATTTTAGATTTGTTTAACATAATGGAATGATATGATGGGTTTATTTATGCAAACTAATAAATATTGATTTTGCCACCACTAGTGTCATACGCTGCTTTCTAGATAAATTTGAACTGTAGCTATGATGCTCATCATCTCACGTCATATTAACCCTATACCTGGACTACATATAGCCTACTGGGCTCTGAAACGCATGCAGCGAGAAACCGAAGTGCCTATTCCTAGAAACCCTCCTTTTCTTCTGAAGTTCTTCTTCTCTCAATCACACGACATTCGCAGTACAACATCTTCATTGTTTGAACATTCGAATCTATTGGTAGTACTCATTTGATCTAATTCACTCATTTCCGCACTGCTTGTATAGCCTAAATAGAAATTCAAAAACTGGAGTCACCAATGCCAATAGACTTGTAGAATTCTTGAAACTTTGTCGACTTTTGGACATAAATCACTTTAATGATTACTATTTTCGATGCCAAACATGTTGAATCCGCTGACAAGTTACCTATGACTTATGAGTGCTGAAAGAGGTTGATAAGAGTGATTTGTGCTATGATTTCAACTCACACATGCCTTGAGGTGGTGCCCGGAAGGCGGAGGCTTAGCGAAACAATTAACAAGTGGATTCCTTTTTACAAATCAGTTGGATGGTTTTCCAAGTATTCAACAATTCAGTTGAAATGTCAAACAAAGCTCATATGCATTATTCCGAGCATCACAAAAGCTTTCAGATTCCACTCATCTTTTGCTCCTAAATTTGTGAGGACAACTTACCGAATTGTGTGAGTTTGCATTCCAACTCGAGTACTCGTAGTTATCACTTGTCTGATTTGTCTGCATTCCTGCTGTCATGCTACGAGTGGAGACGCCGTTCGACATGTTACCGTTCATTGAATGAGGCTTCTGAAGCCGCAAAGCCTTAAATACCGATCAAGATGCACCCTCATTCCGGCTGACGGTTTGATTTTACGTAATTGATCATGAAGAGATGGCATGATGTTGTCACTCTTTTATTCAATTGGATCATTCTCAATCAAGAATGAAGTCTTTCCAATGTTTGATATCAGCTGAAAGACCGCCACTCACCGCCTCTATCTCAAAATTCATTTCGGTCACAACAGCCGACATCTGGACAAATATTACACAAATGAAAAGTGTTAGAAACTGTGTTACTATAGACATCTCCGACAGCGAAGAATGAGATTCATCTGCAGTTTTATGCTGGATTCCCAAGCTCATCTTGCCTATCTACAACATTTCTAGAATGAATGCTCTGTTATAGAATTTCAAGCAAGATACATCACTCTGAATACGAACTCTACCTTAAAGACTGTTCATATTGAGTATTGTCATCATTGACGAGTTTTGTACAGTTGAGGCGATGTTTTTTTATCATGTCTCGATTTTCGATAGTTGGTTGACATGCGTGCGTCGGTCATCATTCTCGTGTCGCATCATAAACATTGTAAATTTATCATGGAGAGAGCCAACATTTTTCCGGTAGTAGTTTTGAGCCCGGAAGGCGGAGGCTTAGCGAAACAATTAACAAGTGGATTCCTTTTTACAAATCAGTTGGATGGTTTTCCAAGTATTCAACAATTCAGTTGAAATGTCAAACAAAGCGCTCATATGCATTATTCCGAGCATCACAAAAGCTTTCAGATTCCACTCATCTTTTGCTCCTAAATTTGTGAGGACAACTTACCGAATTGTGTGAGTTTGCATTCCAACTCGAGTACTCGTAGTTATCACTTGTCTGATTTGTCTGCATTCCTGCTGTCATGCTACGAGTGGAGACGCCGTTCGACATGTTACCGTTCATTGAATGAGGCTTCTGAAGCCGCAAAGCCTTAAATACCGATCAAGATGCACCCTCATTCCGGCTGACGGTTTGATTTTACGTAATTGATCATGAAGAGATGGCATGATGTTGTCACTCTTTTATTCAATTGGATCATTCTCAATCAAGAATGAAGTCTTTCCAATGTTTGATATCAGCTGAAAGACCGCCACTCACCGCCTCTATCTCAAAATTCATTTCGGTCACAACAGCCGATATCTGGACAAATATTAAACAAATGTAAAGTGTTAGAAACTGTGTTACTATAGACATCTTTCCAAGCTCATCTTGCCTATCTACAACATTTCTAGAATGAATGCTCTGTTATAGAATTTCAAGCAAGATACATCACTCTGAATACGAACTCTACCTTAAAGACTGTTCATATTGAGTATTGTCATCATTGACGAGTTTTGTACAGTTGAGGCGATGTTTTTTTGTCATGTCTCGATTTTCGATAGTTGGTTGACATGCGTGCGTCGGTCATCATTCTCGTGTCGCATCATAAACATTGTAAATTTATCTTGTAGAGAGCCAACATTTTTCCGGTAGTAGTTTGGGTGCTCTGCATGTAGGGGCCTATGTGTAGCCAGCCCATTAGTTGCACAACTTTGGCCATAACCTTTTTCTTAGCATTTAGGCAGACCCGACCGCAAAGCTGAACAGAGGAGAGTAAAGAATGTAAATGTATCATGCCAAAAACGAAATATCATGGCGAAATAATCTACTACCAATCAAATCCAAAAATGCGCTGTCTGCATTACACCAATGTAGGCTACTCGCAGAATTAAAGATGCTAAAATGGTTCATTCATGCATTTCTTTCAAGTGCAAGTGAACTGATAAAAGACATTTCTGAAATTAATGTCAGTCAGTATAAGAATAAGTCAACGATTGGGGAAATAAACATGAATGAATAATATAAAATTGGAAGCAATGAATAATGACATTTCGTAAAAGTCAAAGTGAAAATTATTGCGAAAACGATCATCAAAAAAATGAAGAGAATGTAAAGGAGTGACACAACAACAAAAGCAACACATTTACAAAAACTAATTGATCAAATAACAGTCACAACACAATGGGAGTTTATTTAATGCGAGCTTGACGCAGCATTGATGCAGACATTGGAAGTACGAACAAATCAACATTTTATTTTGAACATGCAAATTGAAACACAGGTGGATTTTAGATTTGTTTAACATAATGGAATGATATGATGGGTTTATTTATGCAAACTAATAAATATTGATTTTGCCACCACTAGTGTCATACGCTGCTTTCTAGATAAATTTGAACTGTAGCTATGATGCTCATCATCTCACGTCATATTAACCCTATACCTGGACTACATATAGCCTACTGGGCTCTGAAACGCATGCAGCGAGAAATCGAAGTGCCTATTCCTAGAAACCCTCCTTTTCTTCTGAAGTTCTTCTTCTCTCAATCACACGACATTCGCAGTACAACATCTTCATTGTTTGAACATTCGAATCTATTGGTAGTACTCATTTGATCTAATTCACTCATTTCCGCACTGCTTGTATAGCCTAAATAGAAATTCAAAAACTGGAGTCACCAATGCCAATAGACTTGTAGAATTCTTGAAACTTTGTCGACTTTTGGACATAAATCACTTTAATGATTACTATTTTCGATGCCAAACATGTTGAATCCGCTGACAAGTTACCTATGACTTATGAGTGCTGAAAGAGGTTGATAAGAGTGATTTGTGCTATGATTTCAACTCACACATGCCTTGAGGTGGTGCCCGGAAGGCGGAGGCTTAGCGAAACAATTAACAAGTGGATTCCTTTTTACAAATCAGTTGGATGGTTTTCCAAGTATTCAACAATTCAGTTGAAATGTCAAACAAAGCTCATATGCATTATTCCGAGCATCACAAAAGCTTTCAGATTCCACTCATCTTTTGCTCCTAAATTTGTGAGGACAACTTACCGAATTGTGTGAGTTTGCATTCCAACTCGAGTACTCGTAGTTATCACTTGTCTGATTTGTCTGCATTCCTGCTGTCATGCTACGAGTGGAGACGCCGTTCGACATGTTACCGTTCATTGAATGAGGCTTCTGAAGCCGCAAAGCCTTAAATACCGATCAAGATGCACCCTCATTCCGGCTGACGGTTTGATTTTACGTAATTGATCATGAAGAGATGGCATGATGTTGTCACTCTTTTATTCAATTGGATCATTCTCAATCAAGAATGAAGTCTTTCCAATGTTTGATATCAGCTGAAAGACCGCCACTCACCGCCTCTATCTCAAAATTCATTTCGGTCACAACAGCCGATATCTGGACAAATATTAAACAAATGTAAAGTGTTAGAAACTGTGTTACTATAGACATCTTCCCAAGCTCATCTTGCCTATCTACAACATTTCTAGAATGAATGCTCTGTTATAGAATTTCAAGCAAGATACATCACTCTGAATACGAACTCTACCTTAAAGACTGTTCATATTGAGTATTGTCATCATTGACGAGTTTTGTACAGTTGAGGCGATGTTTTTTTGTCATGTCTCGATTTTCGATAGTTGGTTGACATGCGTGCGTCGGTCATCATTCTCGTGTCGCATCATAAACATTGTAAATTTATCATGGAGAGAGCCAACATTTTTCCGGTAGTAGTTTGGGTGCTCTGCATGTAGGGGCCTATGTGTAGCCAGCCCATTAGTTGCACAACTTTGGCCATAACCTTTTTCTTAGCATTTAGGCAGACCCGACCGCAAAGCTGAACAGAGGAGAGTAAAGAATGTAAATGTATCATGCCAAAAACGAAATATCATGGCGAAATAATCTACTACCAATCAAATCCAAAAATGCGCTGTCTGCATTACACCAATGTAGGCTACTCGCAGAATTAAAGATGCTAAAATGGTTCATTCATGCATTTCTTTCAAGTGCAAGTGAACTGATAAAAGACATTTCTGAAATTAATGTCAGTCAGTATAAGAATAAGTCAACGATTGGGGAAATAAACATGAATGAATAATATAAAATTGGAAGCAATGAATAATGACATTTCGTAAAAGTCAAAGTGAAAATTATTGCGAAAACGATCATCAAAAAAATGAAGAGAATGTAAAGGAATGACACAACAACAAAAGCAACACATTTACAAAAACTAATTGATCAAATAACAGTCACAACACAATGGGAGTTTATTTAATGCGAGCTTGACGCAGCATTGATGCAGACATTGGAAGTACGAACAAATCAACATTTTATTTTGAACATGCAAATTGAAACACAGGTGGATTTTAGATTTGTTTAGCATAATGGAATGATATGATGGATTTATTTATGCAAACTAATAAATATTGATTTTGCCACCACTAGTGTCATACGCTGCTTTCTAGATAAATTTGAACTTTAGCTATGATGCTCATCATCTCACGTCATATTAACCCTATACCTGGACTACATATAGCCTACTGGGCTCTGAAACGCATGCAGCGAGAAACCGAAGTGCCTATTCCTAGAAACCCTCCTTTTCTTCTGAAGTACTTCACTCAATCACACGACATTCGCAGTACAACATCTTCATTGTTTGAACATTCGAATCTATTGGTAGTACTCATTTGATCTAATTCACTCATTTCCGCACTGCTTGTATAGCCTAAATAGAAATTCAAAAACTGGAGTCACCAATGCCAATAGACTTGTAGAATTCTTGAAACTTTGTCGACTTTTGGACATAAATCACTTTAATGATTACTATTTTCGATGCCAAACATGTTGAATCCGCTGACAAGTTACCTATGACTTATGAGTGCTGAAAGAGGTTGATAAGAGTGATTTGTGCTATGATTTCAACTCACACATGCCTTGAGGTGGTGCCCGGAAGGCGGAGGCTTAGCGAAACAATTAACAAGTGGATTCCTTTTTACAAATCAGTTGGATGGTTTTCCAAGTATTCAACAATTCAGTTGAAATGTCAAACAAAGCTCATATGCATTATTCCGAGCATCACAAAAGCTTTCAGATTCCACTCATCTTTTGCTCCTAAATTTGTGAGGACAACTTACCGAATTGTGTGAGTTTGCATTCCAACTCGAGTACTCGTAGTTATCACTTGTCTGATTTGTCTGCATTCCTGCTGTCATGCTACGAGTGGAGACGCCGTTCGACATGTTACCGTTCATTGAATGAGGCTTCTGAAGCCGCAAAGCCTTAAATACCGATCAAGATGCACCCTCATTCCGGCTGACGGTTTGATTTTACGTAATTGATCATGAAGAGATGGCATGATGTTGTCACTCTTTTATTCAATTGGATCATTCTCAATCAAGAATGAAGTCTTTCCAATGTTTGATATCAGCTGAAAGACCGCCACTCACCGCCTCTATCTCAAAATTCATTTCGGTCACAACAGCCGATATCTGGACAAATATTAAACAAATGTAAAGTGTTAGAAACTGTGTTACTATAGACATCTTCCCAAGCTCATCTTGCCTATCTACAACATTTCTAGAATGAATGCTCTGTTATAGAATTTCAAGCAAGATACATCACTCTGAATACGAACTCTACCTTAAAGACTGTTCATATTGAGTATTGTCATCATTGACGAGTTTTGTACAGTTGAGGCGATGTTTTTTTGTCATGTCTCGATTTTCGATAGTTGGTTGACATGCGTGCGTCGGTCATCATTCTCGTGTCGCATCATAAACATTGTAAATTTATCTTGGAGAGAGCCAACATTTTTCCGGTAGTAGTTTGGGTGCTCTGCATGTAGGGGCCTATGTGTAGCCAGCCCATTAGTTGCACAACTTTGGCCATAACCTTTTTCTTAGCATTTAGGCAGACCCGACCGCAAAGCTGAACAGAGGAGAGTAAAGAATATAAATGTATCATGCCAAAAACGAAATATCATGGCGAAATAATCTACTACCAATCAAATCCAAAAATGCGCTGTCTGCATTACACCAATGTAGGCTACTCGCAGAATTAAAGATGCTAAAATGGTTCATTCATGCATTTGTTTCAAGTGCAAGTGAACTGATAAAAGACATTTCTGAAATTAATGTCAGTCAGTATAAGAATAAGTCAACGATTGGGGAAATAAACATGAATGAATAATATAAAATTGGAAGCAATGAATAATGACATTTCGTAAAAGTCAAAGTGAAAATTATTGCGAAAACGATCATCAAAAAAATGAAGAGAATGTAAAGGAGTGACACAACAACAAAAGCAACACATTTACAAAAACTAATTGATCAAATAACAGTCACAACACAATGGGAGTTTATTTAATGCGAGCTTGACGCAGCATTGATGCAGACATTGGAAGTACGAACAAATCAACATTTTATTTTGAACATGCAAATTGAAACACAGGTGGATTTTAGATTTGTTTAGCATAATGGAATGATATGATGGATTTATTTATGCAAACTAATAAATATTGATTTTGCCACCACTAGTGTCATACGTTGCTTTCTAGATAAATTTGAACTGTAACTATGATGCTCATCATCTCACGTCATATTAACCCTATACCTGGACTACATATAGCCTACTGGGCTCTGAAACGCATGCAGCGAGAAATCGAAGTGCCTATTCCTAGAAACCCTCCTTTTCTTCTGAAGTACTTCACTCAATCACACGACATTCGCAGTACAACATCTTCATTGTTTGAACATTCGAATCTATTGGTAGTACTCATTTGATCTAATTCACTCATTTCCGCACTGCTTGTATAGCCTAAATAGAAATTCAAAAACTGGAGTCACCAATGCCAATAGACTTGTAGAATTCTTGAAACTTTGTCGACTTTTGGACATAAATCACTTTAATGATTACTATTTTCGATGCCAAACATGTTGAATCCGCTGACAAGTTACCTATGACTTATGAGTGCTGAAAGAGGTTGATAAGAGTGATTTGTGCTATGATTTCAACTCACACATGCCTTGAGGTGGTGCCCGGAAGGCGGAGGCTTAGCGAAACAATTAACAAGTGGATTCCTTTTTACAAATCAGTTGGATGGTTTTCCAAGTATTCAACAATTCAGTTGAAATGTCAAACAAAGCTCATATGCATTATTCCGAGCATCACAAAAGCTTTCAGATTCCACTCATCTTTTGCTCCTAAATTTGTGAGGACAACTTACCGAATTGTGTGAGTTTGCATTCCAACTCGAGTACTCGTAGTTATCACTTGTCTGATTTGTCTGCATTCCTGCTGTCATGCTACGAGTGGAGACGCCGTTCGACATGTTACCGTTCATTGAATGAGGCTTCTGAAGCCGCAAAGCCTTAAATACCGATCAAGATGCACCCTCATTCCGGCTGACGGTTTGATTTTACGTAATTGATCATGAAGAGATGGCATGATGTTGTCACTCTTTTATTCAATTGGATCATTCTCAATCAAGAATGAAGTCTTTCCAATGTTTGATATCAGCTGAAAGACCGCCACTCACCGCCTCTATCTCAAAATTCATTTCGGTCACAACAGCCGACATCTGGACAAATATTAAACAAATGTAAAGTGTTAGAAACTGTGTTACTATAGACATCTTTCCAAGCTCATCTTGCCTATCTACAACATTTCTAGAATGAATGCTCTGTTATAGAATTTCAAGCAAGATACATCACTCTGAATACGAACTCTACCTTAAAGACTGTTCATATTGAGTATTGTCATCATTGACGAGTTTTGTACAGTTGAGGCGATGTTTTTTTGTCATGTCTCGATTTTCGATAGTTGGTTGACATGCGTGCGTCGGTCATCATTCTCGTGTCGCATCATAAACATTGTAAATTTATCTTGGAGAGAGCCAACATTTTTCCGGTAGTAGTTTGGGTGCTCTGCATGTAGGGGCCTATGTGTAGCCAGCCCATTGGTTGCACAACTTTGGCCATAACCTTTTTCTTAGCATTTAGGCAGACCCGACCGCAAAGCTGAACAGAGGAGAGTAAAGAATGTAAATGTATCATGCCAAAAACGAAATATCATGGCGAAATAATCTACTACCAATCAAATCCAAAAATGCGCTGTCTGCATTACACCAATGTAGGCTACTCGCAGAATTAAAGATGCTAAAATGGTTCATTCATGCATTTGTTTCAAGTGCAAGTGAACTGATAAAAGACATTTCTGAAATTAATGTCAGTCAGTATAAGAATAAGTCAACGATTGGGGAAATAAACATGAATGAATAATATAAAATTGGAAGCAATGAATAATGACATTTCGTAAAAGTCAAAGTGAAAATTATTGCGAAAACGATCATCAAAAAAATGAAGAGAATGTAAAGGAGTGACACAACAACAAAAGCAACACATTCACAAAAACTAATTGATCAAATAACAGTCACAACACAATGGGAGTTTATTTAATGCGAGCTTGACGCAGCATTGATGCAGACATTGGAAGTACGAACAAATCAACATTTTATTTTGAACATGCAAATTGAAACACAGGTGGATTTTAGATTTGTTTAACATAATGGAATGATATGATGGGTTTATTTATGCAAACTAATAAATATTGATTTTGCCACCACTAGTGTCATACGCTGCTTTCTAGATAAATTTGAACTGTAGCTATGATGCTCATCATCTCACGTCATATTAACCCTATACCTGGACTACATATAGCCTACTGGGCTCTGAAACGCATGCAGCGAGAAATCGAAGTGCCTATTCCTAGAAACCCTCCTTTTCTTCTGAAGTTCTTCTCTCAATCACACGACATTCGCAGTACAACATCTTCATTGTTTGAACATTCGAATCTATTGGTAGTACTCATTTGATCTAATTCACTCATTTCCGCACTGCTTGTATAGCCTAAATAGAAATTCAAAAACTGGAGTCACCAATGCCAATAGACTTGTAGAATTCTTGAAACTTTGTCGACTTTTGGACATAAATCACTTTAATGATTACTATTTTCGATGCCAAACATGTTGAATCCGCTGACAAGGTACCTATGACTTATGAGTGCTGAAAGAGGTTGATAAGAGTGATTTGTGCTATGATTTCAACTCACACATGCCTTGAGGTGGTGCCCGGAAGGCGGAGGCTTAGCGAAACAATTAACAAGTGGATTCCTTTTTACAAATCAGTTGGATGGTTTTCCAAGTATTCAACAATTCAGTTGAAATGTCAAGCAAAGCTCATATGCATTATTCCGAGCATCACAAAAGCTTTCAGATTCCACTCATCTTTTGTTACTCAATTTGTGAGGACAACTTACCGAATTGTGTGAGTTTGCATTCCAATTCGAGTACTCGTATTTTTTTGAAAATTTGAAAAAAATGAATATATGAGTGATGTTTTAAAAGACGTAACTAAATTCCAAGAAATTCAATGTGATGAGGATGACATTCGCAAACATCCAACGGTAACCGAGGAAGGCAGATTGTATCGTTACATTTATAAGTATTTGCGTAGATGTATTGATGAGAAAACGTACAAGTTTATTAGTCCTTCTGGCAGTGAGCCCGGTAGGCTCTATGGTGCTGTGAAAGTGACAAAGATAACAAGCCTATGAGACCAATAATAAGTACTATTGGCTCTGCAAGTTACAATTTGGCAAAATTTTTAGATAATCTAATAAAACCACATATATATTCGAAACATATGCTGAATTCTACCTCTCAGTTGAGAGAAAAAATTAATAAAAATCAAGAACCTTTTCATGACAAACATATTTTAATTAGTTATGATGTTGAATTACTGTTCACGAACATACCTGTAAATGAAACAATTGAGCTGGCGGCTAATTTAGTCTATGATAAGAATTCAACTAATAAGCCTTTGTTTGGCAGGGATGTATTTAAAAAACTGTGCCTGTTTGCCACGAGTGGTCAATTTTTATTTAATGACCAAATGTTTAAGCAGATAGATGGTGTAAGTATGGGTTCCCCCTTTGCTCCTACACTCACAAATCTATTTTTGTCACATATGGAACAAAATTGGATGAATGAAGAATGCAGTCCACTTTATTACGCAAGATATGTAGATGATTGCATTTGAATTTTTGATGATATAAAGAAAGTAGAACGGTTTCACCAATTTTGAAATAGACAACACAAAAATTTAAAATTTACTGTAGATATTGGAGGCAATAGTATAGCATTCTTGGATGTTAAAATAAATATTACGAATAATTTGGAAACTAGCATCTTTAGAAAAGAAACGTTCACAAATGTGCTATAAAATTTTGAAGCAAACTGTCCAAGAGCGTGGCACCGGGGTCTGCTTCAAACTGTGCATTATGTAAATGTGCAAAATAACTAGGTGATTGTTTCACGAATGAAATGTCATGTCCGCTATGCCCGCACCATAGATATATTAGAGACACTTGCCAGACAAAGAACTCCAGATTTCGTGAACATTTCGAACATTTTGAAAAATTCATCTGACTTTCATAACATCTTAAATCCTATCCTACCACGTTCGTGGAGAATCGTTGAGCGTTATCTGCGTCATCCTAACGTCAGTCATTCGATGGAAACATTGCACATTCGTCAGGCTCATTCCTTAATGAATGGTCATCGTATTCGTGAATGTGATATTTGTATTTGATTGATTCTGTTCAATTTTAGTCTCTGTTTTGAATGACTGAATATTCTTTATTTCTTTCAATATTTGTACACATACATATGGACACACATATTTTTCATGTTGCGTTGTAAGCAAGTTTTAACTTGTTTTATCCTCTTTTATTTTTTCTATTACAATATGTTATTATTGTAATTTGCAAATGCATGTATTTATTCATTTACTAATTATTCCTGTATCAAGTGTAAGTGGCAGTTTGCTTTTAGTCTAGTTCAGTTTTATTGCAATCTGCTACAGTGTTGATACGTAACTTGTATGTGATCGATTTTCATTTGCATCGTTGACCACCATTTGCTACAGTTTGCCAGTCACATTCAGTTTATATGAACGAGGTACTTAGCCCCAAAATTCTTGCTGATTATAAAGCGCATTTTGAATTTTTGTCCCGCAAATGTTCCTTGAAAAGTAATACTGAGAAAGTAACAATACAGTAATAAAAAGCAATTTATAATCAGAAATATGATAATTGAAAAATTGATAAAATAGAGACAATACTTACTATTTCCTTCATATAATATTTGAAAAGAAACTACTTACCATTTTCTCTATCTAATACTGCACTAAATATCATACTAAGCAACACATTGCAGTACATAGGCTTATTACCTGAATCTAATAAAAAGTTACAAATGAAGTCGTAAGGGATCGTAAAGGATGTGCAGGAGATGCGGTGGGAATGACTACATTATGAGCAAGTCTATAGCAATTAACTGTTAGCCGATCACTTTCAATACATAGTGCAGCTTAAACAAAGACTGGGACGGTGTGTTTGAAGTGAAGTAGGCCTGCTGATGATTCCTGATATTGGATGAAATGACTGTTCCCATTTTTCTATCTAAATTCTTTATTTGATCTGTAAGTCATAAATTCCAAATTCATCGACATCGACATGAACACATCCATCTAACAATCTATGTGAAGATCCGGCGTCGAAATGTCTTCTCGTCGGAAACCTCATGCGTCAGAGTTATTCTGAAATGAGTGGCTGTTAACAAAATCAGCCAATTTCTTGAACACATGTATGACGACAATGCCGTAATGTCACTTAAACTTTTTTCTCTTGATTACGGTATTTGGTGAATGGCACTGCATTCATAATACGTGTGCATCATTGATTTACTGCTCGATTGTTCAGCAATTCATTACAAGTTCGACAGAGCAAGTTGTGAAGCAATTCTATTGAACAAAAGATCAAATCACTCAGCTGAACACAAATCAAAAAGAACTCGGTCGAATGACAAAATAAACGACAGGCCCTTAAGAGTGAAAGCTAGCATTTCCAGTTGTAGACAAAAGCAACCAGGTTTTGACTAATTGAGCAACGCTTTGAAAGTTGTAAAACACTAAACGATGTATTTCTATGAATTACGGAAACCCTGCACATTGACATTCTCTTCTAAAACTGCGACAAGGTGAATATCTGATGGCATATCATATAAACATTATATTCCTATAGATTTTTACAAGCTATATCATACAAAAAAACAAAGGTCAAGAAGTCACAAAGTCAATGAGGGAAATGAGTTAACTGAGACGACGAGATATGATTGCCTGGGCATTACAGCGCATCAGGCTAGTACCCAGACGCCCGTAGACCTCTCTGGTTGCAATTCTGAGAGGCATTTGCTGCTGTACCGATATGCGGACAGCCAGTCTTTTTGTAGCATATCTATGTAGTCGAATTAGACATTCCCATAGTCAGGAACTTATCCTAAGATAATTATTTTATGTTTTATTTGCAAAATAAAACCTACAGAAACTCGAAACTTAGAAGCTTGGTCTAGGGGTCATGCTTTGAAGTCCAATTGCCATCACGGATTTAAACCTTAAAAAATTAAGCATTACGTTTCACCAAAATAAGAACCGAAATTTATTTAGGCGGCAATATATCTGCGTGAATTCAACAAACTAGCTACCTAGTACTACAAAAATGATAAAGGATATATTGATAAAACAATAGTATGAAGAAAATAATGATTATGTTCTGCTTGAATATGCTCTGCATTGTGTTAGAATATGTCCAGAACAATATTTCGTTGCGAAAGCTGACTTTGATAAAGTAAGATGTTCACTTAAACAATTCATATTTTTTACTTGGCCATTCATTGCTTTAAACAGTCATACAAACCCTCAAATGCATTTTCCGAACAATACAAAAACTTTCAGCTATACCGATCATCTTTTGCTGCTCAATTTGTGATGACAACTTACCGAATTGTGTGAATCTGTATTCCAACTCGAGTACTCGTAGTTATCACTTGTCTGATTTGTCTGCATTCCTGCTGTCATGCTACGAGTGGAGACGCCGTTCGACATGTTGTACCGTTCAGTGAATGAGGCTTCTGAAGCCGCAAAGCCTTATATACCGATCAAGATGCACCCTCATGCAGGCTGGCGGTTTGATTTTACGTAATTGATCATGAAGAGATGGCATGATTTTGTCACTCTTTTATTCAATTGGATCATTCTCAATCAAGAATGAAGTTTTTCTAGCAACGTTTGAAATCAACTGAAAGACCGCCTCTCATCAAAACTAATTTGTTGATTCTCACCGCCTCTATCTCAAAACGATGCAGGTTGATAGGAATTCATTTTGGTCAAGACAGTCGACATCTGGACAAACTCAATTTATGAGAAAGCAACAGAAACTGTGTAATTAGACAGCTCCGATTGCGACGAGTTTTGTCTCAATGTTTTTGCTGAATTTCAAGCTCTTGATTTCATTTTTTTAATTCACTTAATATCCGAAGCTGCTAATGCAAGCAAAAGCTATGGTCTCATGAGCAATTCTGAGATTCAATCCCGGGATCGGTTTGATTGTGTTTATTCAGTTCATCCCGGGTCATTAACTGATAATATCAATGTTCATTGATCAAAAGACGTCATCAGTCAGTTAATCGAAAACGCAACATCGACAAATATGTCGACGTGTGAACAGGAGATATCTGATGTATATGAATCTGTGGCTGTTTTTTCTGTCAATTATTCTTACTGCAGACGAAATTCTTCTATTTTATTGAAGCTCAATACGGGTAGGCCTATTTGGGGATTGGAATCCCTCCATGTGTTGAGACTAATATTTTACGTTGCCAGGGTCAATCCAAGTTCTAGCTACTATACTTATCACGCTAATTAGCACATTACAGCATTGGATCCCGGCCCATTTCATTTTCTTAATCAATCGGCATACAAATCGTGAGGAAGATTGCATAGGTGGCATAGGTAATCCTACAATTCCACAGAAATTTGGATGGGAATTAAACGACTCATTAGCGAGTCTAGCAGTTTGCCATAGAACGGTCACTTTCCAGCACATTGTGCAGTATGGACAAAGGTGGACTTCACGGTGTTGTGATTGAAGTGAATGAGCGATAATTCCTAACAACTTGCATTGTCTAATAAGAAAGTCGAAAGCTGTGGGAATCAAAAAAAGAAGTCAAAAGTGTTATCAAAATAGGTTTTGATAAGATGAGCTTTTACTGTTGCTATCATGCATCAGAAACGTCTTCTTAAAATGAAGATGATCACATTGAATTACATCATCTGTTCACCATCAGTTACGCAAATGCGCCGCACAAAGGTGCAATGTGACCGGATGGATATAAGCCTTCGTAGCTTCAGAAGCTCTTCATCTTGTTCCGTCGGTTCATCTCCATCAACACGCTCGCTCTAAACATGTTCCCTTGCATCCAGCCCGGTCTTCAAGTTCCACCAATCTACAGCTGCGCTGATATGCCTTATATCATGTATTCGATTCAAATCCGACATGCCCTTCATGGACCGCAGGCTTATTATACGATTTATCCGGTAAGCTATTCCTACAAGTAATGATGGATCTAAAAGATTGTTGAAATTGATAGGAAAATTTACATTCATGTCAGGTCAAACTCTTGAACCAATATCATCAAGTAAAGAGTTAAAAGGAACTTCTATTTTGAACTTAGTTTAATAGCATTTCGAATATGAGCATTGTGAAAATATGACCTAACAGCAGTGAAATAACCCCGGAATATAAACAATGTAAAGAAGTACAATTAAAAAAGGCACACCTTCTCCAGTTTTACTTTATTATTGGGAACATTGATTGGTATTTAAGCAACAGTCGCACAACTTGTAGCAGACTTTTTTAAAAAGCAATAACTTGACAAATAACTTGAAGGAATTGATAATTTTTCAGCTAGCTTTCTTTTTGTAGCTATAGTCAAGATCTATAGGCCCATTTACGAAAATGACTGTCTGACTTGCCAAGTACAATTTCCATGAACTTTTGCGACATGAAACACATATTAGTACATTCAAATACATTCATAATACGCGACATTAGACAGACAATTATCAGACAATGCGGTATGTGAAAACCACTGAATTACATTTAGTTACCAAAAAAAATTAGATTAAATATTTCTGATATGTATGAAACATCGTTGGTGTTTAGTTTTGCCTGTGTCTTGGCTACTTGGATCAACCAAGCATGAAAATTCATAAACAACACACGACTTCATTAGTGGAATTGACAGACTTTTAAGTGCGAAATAAGATTTTACTTTGCTTGTACAAAAATCTACGTTATAATTTTTATATATTCTTTTTTAAAATTCTGTTTTAATTTTGCAGATACCGGTACTACTCCTAAGTACGGTATGACAGTGTATATTATCCCATCATCGTTGCCGTTATCAATAGTCTTATTTTCTACTACTTCCATGTTTATATCTTGACTTCGTTCCTTTTCTAAGAAAGAATGTGCAATTCCATCATCCACTTTGGATAGCCAATCGTTTCAAATATGTCATAAATCTTAATGATTTCATTATGAAAAGCTCTTCAACAACGAAAACACTTAAAAAGCTCGTAGGATACCTGTTATAATATCTACTTCGGAAAATTATGGTGCTCTTCGATAATGATGAAGTGATGTGACCTTCAGCGGTCTCGCAAGTCTCGCATCCCTGTCCCATTGACCTGAAATTTCTACATTTTCCTTTATACGAGTTGTTGCTTCCAGTGCATGGCAAGTTTGACAATAAGGGCAGCATAAGCAACTAGGCTGTATACAATAGTCCATGTATCAGCATCATTTAAGGCAGCCGTACTTGCGATTATTTCATTTCATAAAAGTGTGCACCTATGATCTGCTACCTACATAATGCAACTTGTTTCTCTCCTTACATGAATAAAGCGGGGAGAATTTTAATTACCTTATTTCCATCATTCAATGATATTATCTAATAATTTCATGACATAACTGTTATATTCAATCATTTTAATGCTTTCATTTTCCCCGTCAGTTGCACTGAAGCATCGTATAATTGCGCTTACATGTACAAAATATGTACATGTATCATTGAAATGTATATTGTTGTAAATTCTTGTTTTATGAGACGTCTTAATGCAAACTTGACTTTCTATCTTTCAGATTCAGCTGCCACTGACGATTTTTCTCCCACCACAGGAATTCAGTCAGACAATCCTGCCGGCAGATAGTACCAGGCGAAAACTGCCGCAATCACATGTGCAGCCTCGTTCTGTTGACGCTCATACATGCAGTGATTGTGACTCAAATGGCGATTTCTACACCGAAGAAATTCTTCTAGGAGCAGAACTTCTGTCCCTTCTTTGACAGTATTTCAATAACTCTAGTTGCATTGTAAATAGATTTATATTTTATTATTATTTCTGTATAATATTATTAAAGAAAAGCCTGTATGAAATTTGCTGTTTTGTCTTAATGCGTCATCACAGTGAAGATAATTTATTTCTAAATGAAATTCATTGTACTGCGAATTATGCAGTTTACTTTATGTTTTTTGACCGTAATGGGTTGATTAAAGCGTTTAGGGGTTCTCTTAGCTGCTTGTCTAATTCAACAAGCATCCTTCTACTGCTGAACATGCGCTTGCAACTTCAAGTCATGCACGCTATGGCGTTGTCTGCTACTGGAGGCCATCACCGCTTGGCTGTTGTCATGTTAATTTATTGTTCTTATTGCACTGTGTCTGTATGATATGTATTCACTGAATGCAAACGCATATTTCAAGACAGAACCACAGAATTCGACAGGTCGTCTCTTCTTCTGCTTGACTAGAAAGGAAACATTGGAACATGTAACGTTATTGAAATGGCACAATCTGCTGACATAATACCATAGCAATCGAACAATGAGCAGCCAGTTCAACATTAAACACGCCAAACTGTACGAAGTTTCAATGACTGTTATCAACCGGATCACACAGCAAAGAGACACACTTGATGTCAAGTTCTACAGAGAAGTTTGTGAACGTTTTTTCGTGCGCCTACTAACTCTTTTAATAAAGATCGGAGGGCCCAACATCATCGAGATAACTTTTGCGCAATGATCTGAATTCTTTGAATGTGAAGGAATCGTGGCGATCGGAGCATTTTGAAGGAATTCAGAGCAATCCGCAAGCGACGCACGACTATTTTTCCTATCCTTGCAAGGTATTAAAAATTTCTTTTTGCCCACTTATTAAGTTCCTGCATGTGCCATCTGTTTGAATCAGTTTGTACTTCTAGCAAAGTGACACAATTAAGCAATCTACTTCTGTGCATAGAACAATTGATGCTTGCACTGATAAAGTTGACAGTTCTTGTGAGATATTTTGATAAACAACACTGTGATAATGCTAAGATAAGCGTTAACGTTGAGATTTCTATAATTGAACGATTTTCAAGCCAGTACATGGTTATGTTAAGCCATAGAAATCAAATTACTATCAATGGTTTATCAAATCTCAACAGATGTCTTTTAGTTATTTACTAATTTAGTTATGGTACAATATAGAAAAAAAGGCAACAATGAATAAATGCGACACGGAGAATAGCCATGTCATTGCTATGTACGAGTCCGCGTCAGCATTGATGGACATATTGGTGTCAAGTCACTTCGACCCCCTGACATTTCGACCCCATCAATTAAGTCATCTTAACTGACCCCAGAAAATGGGGTTATCAAATCTACGCTTCTGCATAGTGCGTTCGTTACAGATATAGATAAATTGATGTGCTCTGTTCAATTTCCTGCCTATTAGCTGACTGTTACAACCTCCATCTGTCCGTTCCATCGATTTTAACATCTATCAAAGATTTTTAATTCTGCGTGTTGTGGGTTATTTTTCCTAATGGATATTTCGACTGTAATTTGCATTCATTAGTTAAAGTATGGCTCGTAGGGGTATATTCTGCCTATCTGAAGTGGATTCACTCAGTGATAATAAATTTATGGGGTCGAAATGTCAGGGGGTCGAAGTGACTAGTAACCGACATATTCAAGTGTCGCAGTGTCATTGTTGTAGACGCTATCGTCCAGCAATGAGATTTTATCTAACCTAGAAATTGTTTTCCCATTACTTTTAACATTAGAAATCAGCATATAAATTAACAATACCATAGAAAGCGTACTATTATCTACTTCTATGGAAATAAGTGATTTTTGATGTTTTCCGTCCAGCAATGGAGGTCATTTTACTACGAGGAGAGGTCATTTGCTCATAAATACCATAGCAATTGAAGCAGAGGAGAAAGCAGTTCAGAGTACATGTGTGCACAAGTACACGGGTATAGTGCTAACCAATATAATACGCAGTAGATGCACAATGTACATAAATAATATATATTTCTCTTCACTGCAGAGAAATACAGAATAACATCAAATAAGCTCAACAGTCTAGGCCATAGGTGGCAAACATTGAATAGTAGATACACTCAATAATTCAGCAATTACGCGATGCATTTAATAAAGTGGGGAAAATTACTATTAGCGCGCCACATGTTCACAATCTTAATCTCTCATGGTGTCAATAAGTTCATACTGATGTGCGTTATATCATAATAGATACGATTACATTACGAAAGTTATATATTTGCATAATGGTCGCAATACCGGTGGATGACTTCTTTCAACGTCCTAAAGATCCGAACAATAATAAAGTAACCAATGGACAAGGTTCCAATTTGCCATTGACATCACTTTCCAAAATTACATGCATTTCTACATTCTTCAGAAATACAAGTGGCGGGGAGTTGAAATATCGAAAAATGGTTACTTGAACGCCATAGACGATTTGGTGGGGAAATATATATATTATTACTTTTACTTAAGTAAATAAACAATTTAATACTGTGGTTCTAGTCATTAGCACCATCCAAGAGGGAAGTCAGGAAGCAATGACGCAAAAACTTCATACTGTGATGATTTTCATAGAGAGAAGCTTTGTGCAGCATTATTTATTTGTTAATTTGCAAATTCATGTTATCACACGTGAATTTGATTCTAATCACTGTTAATTTACTCATTATGTACATTTTGAGGAAAATCGATGCTATCAAATGACTGCGGCAATATTCTGCCTATCAAATTAACTTGCAAAACCAAGAGGATCATGTGCAGTGTACATGAAAATAAAGTTCTGAATAATTGAAAAAAGGTCAAATTTGAAACTCCATTCACTTGTCAAATCTCATCTGCTCACTGCAGGTTGACGTGTAAGTAATATTCTATTATGAAGGACATCGCCTGAGAATTAGAACTTATTAATTATGAGATATTTGACAACGATTAGTTATGTAAGAACAAACGAAGGGAATTGGCACTTTGTTGAATGTCGATTTCATTGTAGCTGAAGAACCTCTTCCACATCGTGAACTTCCGAGAAATGTAAGTGAATCAATTGCTTAGAAAGTCCTATAATACTTTTGTTATTACTGTACCTCTGGCATGTGGTGCGTGTCATACTGCAATGCTGTATATGCAGTCATTATATTTGTCTAATAAATAAACAAAAATTTACTACAAATAATTTTGGCTGACAACTGCAAATAAGCAGACAGAACGAGTTTCTGCAGAGAATGAGGCCAAAGATGAGACTTTCACAGAATGATGTGCTCCCCATGCCTACTACGAATCGGCACGTCTGCCGAGTTCTACCTGGTTCCTCTTCTTATCAGACATGATAAAAAAAGCACATATCAATAATGGGATGCAGATCTGTCTTTGGCACGCATTAGTTTTTCTATGTTTTCTTCTCTTAATTGAAGCGTATGAACTCTAGAGCCATCATTTTTGGCATGATATGTTCTCAGGTCATTTTCTATCATGCATATGTGATGCTATCATGCTTCTGATCGGCGATGCATGTGACAGTGTGGTTCAGTGTGGAGAAAGTGGGCCGACTTGTTGGTGCTTACTGACAGTGGGAGGCTTGCCAAAACTGAATGTGGTAAGCTTCATAGATAAATGTTCATGAACTTGACAAGAAAAGACTTGAAGTCATTCCATGTCAAAAATTATGGCTCTAGACTTTGCACTTTCTGTTGTCAAGACAAACATGAAAAAATTCACTTTTGCCAAAAAACTGCAGTCCGAGTCTCATTGGATTAATGTTCTTTTTCTTTGATAGTGTCTGACAAGAGGAGCTAACTAGAACTCGGCAGACGTGCAGATTCGTAGTAGTCATAGGGTGTACATCATTCTGTGAAAGTCTCATTTTTGGCCTCGTTCCCTGCAGAATCTCCTCCTGGCTGCCGGACTAAGCACAAATTTGAAATCTGTGTTATACTCCTGAGATATTTTCGGCGGAGGTTTCGCATATCTGTAAATACCAAAACTTAAGTTATTTATATCCGTCATTGTATTTACTGAGTAGTTCTCAAATTATGATAATTGCTCAAGTTAAAAATAGCAAGTTTTCAAAAAGGAAGCATTTGAGTATGATAGTGAATCAATTACGGGGAGAGCGAGCATTTTCTGATCTTTCTCTTGATATACTGGTCATCAAAATCGGTGAACCAAGAAAAATTATGATTTCTTCTGTTGAAAATGTCATATTCTTACCTTTACATTAAAAATGTTCATTCTTGGTATATTCAGAATCCTTACGATGTAAGGAATACGAATATGCAAGTTTTATTCAATAGGTTCAAAGACACTCTTTCAAACATCTTCGGTTTTTTGTCATTGCCGCCAAAGAACACAAACATGCAAAATAAACAATTCGCAGTCACTGTTAGAGAACAAAGACATGCCTTGTCTAATTCCTTTGTTTTGAACTTTCGTTAACTTTACATGTTGCTTGTGTACTTCAGTGCTTAGAGATTACTTCTACCTCAACTCGAATTCCTTTTGAACCGTCAACGTGGCCGAGTGAGGAAAGTGCGGTTCAAATCCACCGTGGACATAGGTTCGATTCCTAGGTCAGGCGAGTGCGGTCGGGGAATCAGGGGTGTTGGTGTCTTGTATTGACTTAATAGTTGTCATTCTTTATAGATATAATGACAGGTCTCTAATCCATCTGCAGTTTGAAGCCTCTCCCTTGCTGTCATAAGGAACGACTATTCATTTTTCATCTGTGTTACCTCAATCTTCCGTGTGATATATTGTTCAATAAAGTTTTAGCTATATGCTCCTACATGTATCTACTTTAGAATTTGTGAATGTTATCATGTGCCAGTATATTTTGCATAGTACTAGTATCAACTCTATATGTGCGTAATTTCACAACTCACAAGCTTTTAGCGTTATATTTGTGATATTTGATGCGATTTTTGTCCATTTGGTTTACGACATATTAGTCCTGACGCATGTGCCGTACAGAGAACAAGCGCGGCCAGTGGAAATCTTAGTCGGGCAGCCAGAACAAGTTTCTGCAGGGAACGAAGCCGAAGATGAGACTTATCTGCCTTAATGGGCTACATTTTACCAATAGCAAAGACAATAGATATTGACTGTGATCTGACAAGAGGGAAAAGGGATTAAAGAAGGAGGGAGAGGAAATGAAACGATGAAAGTTTTTATAAAAGATATCCCACTGGCTGCATCTGATGTGGGCGACAATCGTCAAGTGTCCATATTGAATGTGATCACATGGTAAGTGATGATCAGTTAATAGTCGCCTAAAGAAATTGGTCATCTATTGCCTTCTGATTGGCCATCTATTACGCACTGATAAGTTTAAGGGGAGTGATCATATTCCGCCCTATCTATTGAAGTTATCAGCTACTGACATATGTGAGCCTGTTTCCTTCATTTACAACATGTCATTTAGATCTGCCACGGTACCCGATGTTTGGAAACTTGCGGATGTTATTCCTATACCCAAGTCTCTGCCTGTTCGAATTGATAACTTACGTCCTATATCCCTGTTGCCTATCCTCAGTAAAGGCCTAGAAAAATTGATTTTAAAAAAATACCATGAGCATCTAATGGCTACTTTTGATGAATCTCAGTATGCTTATAGGAGGAAGTCTTCAACTGTGTGTGCTTTATTGGCGATTCATGATAGGATTGTTACTTTTCTGGATGATCCTCTGATTAGCGCAGTTAGAATTGTAACTTTTGATATGAGTCACGCATTTGATTATGTACCTCATGACATTTTGTTATCGAGAGTAGCTAACCTGAGTTTTCCTGATTGTCGAGAATTTTCAAATTGGGTCCAGAATTATCTGTTTAATAGAAAACAACGTGTTAGAATTGGAGATAATTGAGCGCTGTCATAAATGTATCCAGCGGTGTTCCTCAGGGATCAGTCATCGGCCCGCACCTTTTTGCTGTTTTCATGTCAAGTTATTCCACGTTCGACTCTAGATCATCTGTTTTTAAGTATGCTGATGATGTTGCAATTGTTATCCCTGTCTTTAAAGATTCATTTGATGATTTGAGTATTGTAAACAATGAAATTTATCATTTTCAAAATTGGTGTAGTCTGAACCAAATGTCAATCAATCAACGTAAGACAAATGTTTTGAATATTAACACTGTCCGCAACCCTCTTCCACTCATACCTTCTCTGAATAATGTAAAGGCCCTGAAGATTTTGGGTTTAATTTTTAATGAAACACTAACTTGGACGAATCATTTTGATTTCATTATTTCGAAGTTGTCCAGTCGCTTGTACGCTCTACGAGTTTTAAAGCCATTGTTATCTCATGACGAATTGGTTGATGTTTTCAATGCAATTATTCGATCAGTTTTAGAATATGCATCTCCAGTTTTTCTGCATCCTGGTAAAGGTTTAGACCTGCGACTTTTAAGATTTTGCAAACGTGCTTTTTACATCATACACGGAAGAAATGTGCGACACTGTAAATTTTGTGACATAACGGACATTTTTGAAAGACGGAAGATTAACGCTATGCGACTTTTCAACGCCATCAAGACTGATGATTGCCATGTTCTCCACAATCTGTTACCCTCAACATCTGTGCGTAGTAACCGGTTAATCTTGCTTGCTGCTAGAACTACTCGTAGAGTGAACAGTTTTGTGTTTTCTTGCTCAGCAATGCACAATGATACAGTGTAACGTCTAGCACTCACGGATTTATGTCAGTGATCAGAAAATGCCTCCACGATTCCCATTCGGAGGTAGATGTATTTTTTTGTCAATAAACGCTTATTTACTTACTTACTTATTAAGTGTTAACAATTTACGCCGCTCGGAAGAAAAATTAAGGGCACGAAATACATAAAAAATGCGATGGATCATGGACATGGATGGATGGATGAATCTCCCAAGATCTCAGATCTTATCCCGCTGCACGCCGCTGCTATCGCGCTGCTGGAGGAGGCGTGTGATATTGCATTATTGGATAAAAACCTTACAAACAGTCGTCACTCTTTATTTCAACAAAGTTAATCTACGAGTACAAAAATGTGTCGAATTTGCAATAGAATCACGCCCATCAAAAGACCAAATCAAAAATTGCAAAATGACTAATGAAGCTGAAAGCATGACTAGTGCAAAGGGCAACAGATATCAATGTGTAAAAAGGCTCTGGTTTATGCCGGGTTTATTTCAGAATTTTAGAAAGTGTAGCGCTGTCGTGGTTAAAATCATAGGAAGCATAACGGAGTTCCTCCACTGCTCTACTCAAAGAAAGATACTCCACTGCTGCTCTACAAGATGCTCTACTCCACTGCTTCACATAAAAGAGAGATAAAGTATAGATACAGAGTTGCCAACATTTGGGGTCTAAAGGTTTCAGTTGACGATACAACTGCCATGAGAAAGGGTCAGGACCCGAAACGTTGACAACTCTGTATCTATACTTTATCTTTCTTTTATTATGTCATAAATACTTCGGGAGAGAACACTTTAGTTTTGAAAATGTCTTGGATAGAGTAAAAGTACCGTATTTACTCTTTTTGAAGCCGAGCCTCTAATAGTAGCCGGCCTCCAATAGAAGCCGGGGTAAACGGTACTAGAAGAAAAAAAATAGAAGCCGGGCCTCCAATAGAAGCCGGGTATAAATAGAAAAGTTTTATTCATTGTAATGCAGTATGCAGTATGCAGTCGCAGGTCGTAACATGGATACTGTCGTCAACTTGATTAACTGATGACTCATTTGTTCTCATGTTTTGCCTTACGAATGGGATGGGCATCATTTCATTCTGGACAGTAAGGGGTGACAGTGATGTCAGCAAAGCGAAGACAGTACACGATCTGTGAGAAAATTGCAGCTATAGATTTTGTTAAGCATCATAGTGTTGAAGAGACTGCCAGAACTTTTAAAGTTGATGGAAAACAAATAAGAGAATGGAGAAAGCAAGAAAACGATATTCGGAAGGTGGCGTCTGATCAAAAAGGCAATCAAAAACGAAAGCGTTTGACAGGGGCTGGACGACGAATACAATCTGATCTTTTGGAAGAAAAATTGCGCGCTTGGATAGTGGAGCAAAGAGACAGACGACTTAGAGTCTCCAGAAAAAATGTTCAGAAGATGGCGCAAACCTTATCAGTTGAATTGTCGCTACCCACGAACTTCAAGGCAGGTAATGGTTGGCTTAGCAAATTTCTATCGCGAAATCAATTTGTCATGAGGTCAAGGACTACTATATGTCAGAAAGTTCCTGCTGATCATCAAACTACTCTGGTTCAATTTGTTCTACATATTCGACAAATGAGAATGAAAAATGACTATCCTCTGGAAAGCATATACGCAATGGATGAGACCCCGGTATGGCTGGAAAGTTGCGGATCAAGAACGATCGCAAAGAAGGGATCTTCAGATGTACCATTGAAAAGTGCAGGTCATGAAAAAGTCAGGGTTACGGTAATTCTGACTGGACGTGGTGATGGAGTCAAACTGAAACCATTCATCGTTATCCCTAGAAAAAGACCTATAGCGGAGTTGAATAATATGAGCGATGTTGTCATTCAATACAACACAAAAAGTTGGATGGACGATTGTCTTACAGAAGAATATTTGAAACGATTGATTGGAGAATTTTCCTTTACCAAGCGATTAATGGTGTGGGATGCTTTCAGATGTCATATTTCACAAACAATTCAGTCTGTTCTTCGGAGATTAAGAATACAAACAGCTGTGATTCCAGGAGGGTGCACGGGACTTATTCAGCCAGCTGATGTAAGCTGGAATCGATCACTGAAATCACGAATTCAAAATAAGTATGATCAATGGCAAAATATCGGAGAACATTCATTTACCAAGAATGGGAATATGCGACCACCTTCATTCTATCAATTGGTTGATTGGGTACGAGAATCGTGGAATGCGATACCTAATTCTCAAATATCTGACTCAATGAAACAATGTGGTATCACGAACTCTTTGGATGGCTCGGAAGATTCACAAATATCTTGCTTTAAACCTGACCGAGGTTGTGAGGATGGTTTGACTCAACTGGCTTCCTCGATGAGTGAACTCAATGTAGCTGAAAATGAAGTTGAAAGTGACTGTGAAAAAGATCTCCTGGCGATCGATTGTAGTGACGATGACAATATTTCATGGTGCGACAGTGATGAATCCAATTGACAGGGTAAGCTTCGTTAATCACTAAAATAAAGAATTTTACATCATAGTTATAGAGTTCTTATCATAGTTATGTCGATTAAAAAAATAGAAGCCGGGCCTCTAATAGAAGCCGACTTCTAATTGAAGCCGGGGTAAATTTAACTTTAAAAAATAGAAGCCGGGGGCTTCAATTAGAGAAAATACGGTATATTAGGTAGAGTAGCAACTCAGCATTAATTAAATCCCCAATGAGTATACAGTTTCGATTTTATTAAATGAACTCGAATGAGACCCTGCATGACATGTGAGATATGCAAAATTTTACACATTTGAGGAATTTACATGGATTTGACTGATCGTGACAGCAGAACAGAAGTAATGATAGCATATACAAATCTTCCATGTCATGTCAGCCTCGGAAAGGTAGTGGGTAATGCACTTTGTTAAAAAAGCTACCTGCTAGTGGAAAAGCAAATTAAAATAATCACTGACAATGATCACAATTAACTTAAGAGATGTCAATAGGTCCACATTACTATTCAGATTTGAGTGAATCACAAAATTAATTATACCGATGAAAATGGAATAAAAACTTAAAGTTTCAGCCAAGAAAATACATTGAGATGTTGACGTTTTTATGAAGACCTGCATCATAATGCAGTTCATAAATTTCCTCGATCATCAGCTTAATTTCCCACTCAATTAAGATGCTTGTTAGCAGATGTTCATTCCTTTTGATATTCAACTTGTTTCATACTACTTGCAATGGAGCTTCATCTCGGTAGCATATAGACACAGGAATAATTTGAAAAAAGAGCTTTTTAAAAGATGCTTAAATAATTTTTATAACCGCTGGAACGAAATCTCCGCAAAAAGCTGAATCTTCTGTTATAAAAAGTTTTTCACTGTATACAAATATTTTTTTGAATCGACAATGACCAAAGTCAATCAATATACGCATATACCAATCTGCCGAAATGCGCTATATTCCGCGACGTGTCGCAGACTTGCTGCTTCCTCGGGTACTTGGCATTATGATCTTTTGAATTTGATTGTTTGGTAAAAAAATTTTAAGCACAACTTACACAAAATAATTTTTCCACTTTCAACTTTATTACCACATATTGAATTTTCATTCAAAACCGAGATGCTAAGATTTCGATGTTTGACCTAAAATATCCAACTCATTCGTATTTTCTTGCAGATGACTGGTAGCCTGATATCCATATTCCTGCTGATCAGCCTCATGAACCTGTCCGATTCAACTGTACAATTGAATTATTTTCGGAAGGAAATGATGAACTTCTGTCTGCATCCTGGTTCAAATGTTCTTGCTTCAAACCAACGGTCACACTTAGACTGTGCACGTCACTGTGCAAATCATGGATCATGCTGTGGGTTTTGGCACCATACGAACTTGACATGTCTCATCCTAACCGTACATCCGAAAATAAAGTCCTTAGAAGGAAACACAAGCTGGTGTCCAATGTTTAGAAGATCGAATTGTCGCGACTGTCCACCGCAGTTTTCTATTCTTTTCCCTTCAGCCCCGAAAAGAGCATTTTTTGTTGCCGATCAAGTAATCGACAATGTAAACATGAGCACCTACTGCGAGCCACTTGGAGGCAGAACAATAGAAGAATACCCTCCACAGTTATTGATTGAGTTGGTGGATCACATGAAGAGCATCTTCACTAAGAACATAATTCAAACAAGTAGTTTGGGATGTCGCACTGTCAAAGAAACTTTTTGTCATGTCTCCTCAGGATTGTTGAAATCAGCTAATGGAACTTATTATTGGCCCCACTTGTCCATTCCATTAATAGAAAGTGAATACGAATCAAAAGGTGTCATTGTTGCAAATACACCGTTTCAGTTTTATTATATTGTAATGGCTTATGAAAGCTATACAGCGAATTTTCGTCGTATTCAAATTGGTGGAACCAATGCTGACTTAAAAAAAGTTTTGCCAGCCTGTGAATGCAACTTAATTGTGTGATATGTCTCGTGTTCAATGAAGTGGAATTCAAAGGGGCGACGGGTCTGATCAACGCAGTCATGGCAAAAATTGCAAGTGAATTTGTACAGTAAATATTTGTTCATACAAGAGCATAATTACATGTAGGCTGTTACAGGTATGCTATTTTCATGCTTTTTACTTTTAGGTTTACTTTTCAGACTATTATATGAATTAGAGTTTTCTGTATGATAGACCATTGTAATTATAAAGGGATCGGCAGTGAGTATCGAAAGTAAACTGTAAATAGAATAATTGAATATTGAGTTGTAAAATCAATTGAAAAATGTGAACAAGCATTTACAACTGTCATTTCATCCAATATCAGGAATCATTAACAGGCATAGTTCGCATCTCTCAACATCTACACAACTCTCTGATTAAAGTTGCAGTCAAGCCCGGCCAAATGGCATGCGCATCTCTAAAATAAATTGCATTGCAATTGATGTAATTTATTGACCGCTATTTTATTGACTGTTCCAAGTAGATAATTGCAATTTAATTGCATGATTTCTAGTTTGATTAAAATACATATATAGTTAGTTTGCAAGTAATTCAACGTATGAACGAATAGAGATAAAATATTATTGGAGTATTATCATTTTTGATTAGAAAATTTATTAATGCCATCAATCATGATCTAAGCTGTTGGAATCTCAATTTGATATGCTGCATGTAATTTGTACATGCTTTGCTCAATTAGATAGGAGCAGATTTACACAAAACTGCCGCAACATTCTTGAAAATTAATCCCAAACTGGTTGCTTTAAGGAATATATATGCTTCCTGTTGCAGCATTCAGAATAAAAATTGTATTCATAAGATCTTTTGATGCATGAATTTATACTTGAAATATATTGTTGACAAATAAGTCCAATTGCAAATATAGCTGCATGTATTTATGGCACTCACCATAGAGTAAGTATATAGAATAAGCTCATACAATGGTATAATACGCTCTTTTATTGAATACTGTGCACTTTTGTTTCCAAGTATATCGATTGGTGACATTGTCCGATATGAACTGCTTCAACGTCGTTTTCATAAAGTGATGTGGCAAGAACTGTACCGAAGAATGCTTGAGCTCATTGCAAGAGCGCCGGAGGTTTCTGAAGAAAGTAATGCAAAGCAAACACATACTGCACGAGTTTCTGCCAAGAATGTCAACATCCAGAAGATTCCTTTTACCGCACTATCACACTTCTCGGAGATGCAACACTTTCTTTTTCATCGCAAGTAAACTATTCAACAATGAAATTATTGTGCGCTAACTTGAATTACTAAAGTACTTATGTTTCTCTTGTATATTTTAATGAATACTGTGTTTTCTTGTATCTTTACTACTAATGTTATTCGATTCTCATTCAAACAAATAAACGACTATTATTATCATTATTATTATGCAGTAGGCAGGGATGCGGAGTCCTATCATTTTGATAGGACTCCGACTCCGGGTGGCAAGCTTATAAAGCCTAGTTTTTTGAAACATTAGCTGGTAACCTATAATTGATCATTATTAAGCTTGCCTGAACCTATATTTAGTGATCATTGCTGTATCAATTATCAATCATTTTCGATGAAAGTTTATCAAATGTCGCTTTCAGTTGTATGCATACGACCGTGTTCCTCCCATCTTTTTGATGAGTGCTTCACACGCTTTTTCTCCAGTCTCTACCAGGCAGAAAAATCTCCCATCCTTCTCCAAAAAATATGACTACACTTTCAATTTTAGTATGCGCTTTGGAGAAGCCAGCACACACGATCAACGTGAGGGTAAGAGGCAATGTTCTCAAACAAACTAATATTTCATTTTTGTCTCTGATGTGACCTTTGGCGCGTAAGTGTGATCGAGTAAAAAGACAATCCCTTTTTCACTATCACGGTTCATTCCCTCAAATATTACAAGCTTTGCATGCACTGCTCTGTACTTCTGTTTGAGGGAGAAAGTTGACATCAAGACAGTGACAGGTATATGCACGAGAATAAATAATCTGTTTGTATTATATTTTGGGTATAGTTACAGGCCGAAGTCCGGAGTCCTATCATTTGATTGGACTCCGACTCCGATTACAGAAAAAATGATAGGACTCCGACTCCTACTCCGCATCCCTGGTAGTGGGTAGACCAAATTGGGTAGACTGTCGACTCAAAATATGTAGTCATAAAGTGAAAGCTTTCATATGAAAAGATTCAGTTTTTGCAGAGATTTCGTTCATGCGGTTTAAAAAATATTTGATCAATTTTTAAGAAGCTAAATACTTGCAAATTATTCCTGTAGAATTTGATGAGCAAAAACGATACAATTTTGGTTCATTTTCTCTCAGGAGATTCAGCAGATCTCAGGAGATACTAAGTCAAACTTAGTATTTACTTTATTCTATCGAGCAAAACCATTGTGTAGCTCTAATCACCTGTAGACAGAAATCAATTTCATTAATGGGATCTTTAGAAAAAACGGACACACAAAATAGTTTATTGATAGATATTCTCAGAGGAAATATCAAAAATTTGTGACTGTCGAGAAGAAGCAGCTTTATTTTGCGTGCAGTATTATGGCAATCAAAGTGAAAGGATCTCAAGCGAAATACGTACGAGGAAATTGAAAAGACAATTATCGATCTGAAAGCGATTCCTGTTTTTCGTACGAGAACTTTATGTTCGAATAAGGTGAAGGATATCGTCCCTCTTGCCAACAAACCGATAATGACCTATATGTTCAATTGTGCTTGCGGAGCAAGTTACGTGGGTAAGAGTGAACGTGGCCTTTCACAGCGTCAGTCCGAAATATTCCCAAATGATTACTCTCCTCTAATGAAAGACCGAAATCTAGGAGGGCTCAATCAGCGATAACTAGACATATGTGCAGTTGTGACAAGAAGGTGGGTGTTTTGCACAGCGACGAGCAAGGATTCTCCGTCCTCAGGTGCGCCCGTAGTACATGTCGATCATGGAGAGTGTTTCCATCTTCACTTTGAGACCTGTCCTTTGTTGTCAAAAGGAACGACTATTCATTCTTCGTCTGTGTTCGCCCATACTCCGTATCATTTACTTTCCAATGACTTTTAGTTGCATATTCCTATCTACTTTAGAATTTATCTATGTGTCAGTAAATGTCACATAGCATTGACTTTCTATGTGCGTAATTTCATTTGTCACAAGCTTTTAGCGTTAGTTGAGATGTTGGGTGTGATTTTAATTCAGTTGGTTTGCCGCCATGTCATATGATGCATCTGCCTTCGAGAGCAAGCGTGGACAGTGGAAATTCATCGTTTTTGCTCATCAAATTCTTATGAAAAGTCGCTCCAACTAAGTTAATTATTCCTGTGTGTAGCCTATATATACTGGCAACTTGGAACCTCAGACTTCAATATATAAGTAGTATGAAACTTTCAGGATGTGAAAAAGAATGGAAATACAAGTATCTTTATTAAACAGAGATTACGCTGGTCATGAAGGAAATTTCATGAATCGCATTATAGTGCAATTAGTTAAGATCTTGCTATTAAAAGTTGAGATCTTACCTGCTTAAAATTCAAGTTTGTTAACTTAGTAGATCTAATTCATTTAACTCTTTTCCACCCGGCTAAATGGATTCTGTTAAGTCAGATAATCATATTTTTCAAATTATTAACTGCATCCTGTGGTCTTTGGAAATCAGTGTGTGAAATTGAGTTATAAATGGTCAGAATCTTAATACTCTATACAGTTATTAGATTTCAGGTATTCATATTTAGTTTTGAATTGATGCAATTTATGTACATGTAGTGTACTACATGTACATGTAGTTATATGATTTTATGACTCACCAAATTAAGCTTCATTTTTTATCTGGATCTGAATAGTATTATGGATAGCTAATTATTATAATTGTCATAGATTGTGATATTTTGATCTTTCAGGGCCGGTAGTTTAAGTGCAAAGATGTAGTTAAGTGCCATGACCAAGCTCAAGAAAATATCAGTAAGTTTCAGTATTAAAGTAAAGCACTTCCATCGGGGCTAATTTAATCTATTCATGATTGTCATGACACGGAGGACTTGTAGAAGACTGTCATGATCAACAGTCAATTCAGTGTTAATTTCTTCAGAACTGGGTACTTATGGATCATCCCCCCACGTTTTCAAATTTGTCTAAAAAAACCGTAGAAGTGAATCAATTGTCACAAAATTTAGGAGACGCGTAATTTCTACCAATATTCAAAAAATTGAACAAATCGATAAGTGCCTTTTGAATTAGAGACGATGACGTGAAGTGTAGCGAAGTCAACAGTTGGTCTGACTTCACCTGACCTCAACGTCTGAGCAGATGCCACTAGGTGTCAGCAAAGTCATGTCGCGTCAACTCTTGGAGTGATAATGACCCAGGCCACATCCTTTACATTGATATGCTTAACTTAAGAAGGGTGTGGTAGTGTAGTGGTCGTGGTCGTGGGAAAATTTCAAATAGCAGTGGATGAGACGGAAACGGAAAGAGGACAATGCACACACGAGTAACAAAAATGCGTCGAACAGATGCAGACAGATCAAGCTGCTGACATCGTTGCATGCAATAATCGCTCTAATGCAAAAATTACTCGACCAATCTGCACAAAATTTTGTACAAGGATAGAAAATATACTCAAAAACGTGTATCTAAAATTTTGTGATGGTCGATTTATTTCTACAGATTCTAGACAAATTTGAAAACGTGGGGGGGAGATAGCCCATAAATAACCAGAACTGCAACAATTGCACATCTCACTGGTGGTACTGAGACACAACTCGAGTTTATTTGATGAAATTGAAGCTGCAAACAAATTGGGGATTTCATTAATTTTGAGTTGCTACTCAACCTAATATACTTCGGGGAAGACGGGGCCTGTTGTCTCAGGGGCAGGTTGTCTCAAGGTTTAGTTCTACAGGAAAGAATAGGCTGAAGGGATCGACACTCTATATGCTCTCTGTTTGGTTCTAGTCTATCATCAATGAAATCGTCGGACTTCTATCATCACTTCCACTTCCATTCAGCGATTGGCAAATTTTAATAAACATAATGTTGATATATTTATGGATAACCTGTAAACAGTGCTTTCTCGAGCAAGTGGATTTCGTTCTGATCTGATTTGGAATATAGGTGAAAGCTCGGGAGAATGCGATCTATGACTGGATCGGTGCGTGAATGAATGAGGCGTTCCAGAACCTTGTATGGTACACAGAGGAGAGAGATTGGGCGATAGGATTTGAGGTCATCAGGTGGCTTGTTTGGCTCAGGCAGAGCAATGACTTTAGTTCGGCGCCAGATTTTCGGAATCTTGAGTGATGTAGGGCATGCGAAGTAGAAAGGTCCCATCTATTCAGTCGCCTTTCTGCCCTGGTGCAAGATATATTCAGGATGGATATTGACGATTCCTGGCGCCTTAGCGAGTACTTAAGACGTTTGATGGCTGAGGCGATCTCTTGTGTCGAGAAGTCACCTGACAGGTCGAAATCGGCGCTCAAGGCTTTACATAGGTCTCTCACCTCAGTCGTGATCTTTCCCGTGAATACCTTGTCAGTCTTCTTGAATCTCCTGTTGCGTATGAGATGAGCTGCTATGGAGTTTGCTGAGATGAGGCATTGTGACAGTTTGTTAGTTCGGCAACCGAGTTTTTTTGATGGTCTGCCAAGCTTACCTGCTACAACTTTCTCTTCCCATCTCTCTTTACGCTTGTCGTTGAGCCGGGTGAGGAGGTCTGCGGCTGCTGAAGACCTTTCTGCATTGGTAGTCGCGTCGGAGTGTTTACATGCCAGCTCTTCGCAATGTTTGTCCCGGCAGGGGATGTAGTTGGTTCTGAAACCTCGGGGGATGTGTTTCCTTGCGGCACAGATCAGCATTGGCCGATAGGCTTCGTATGTTTTATCAATATTGTCAGCTGTTGGAATTAGGAGAGGTTTAACAGATGCCTTGACCACAATCTCGAAGGCTTGCCAAGTCTGCCTTGCGGAAGTTCCATCTTTTCATTCTTTTTCCATCGGTTGGCTGTAACATAGATGATGTCGAGATTAGTGATGGGCGGTGTTGCGATCGTGGGAATCTGTACAAGACACGTCTAGTTGGAAATGATTCATGTAGAAGAACCTTAGCGAAGGCTAGGTCTGGGTTTGTCTCCGTTTTATAGCGACCCGAGCTGAATGTTGATGGTTCCTTGGGGTCGCAAAGGAGCGTTGCATCCGTAGCTGAGGCCCATTCGTTCAGCGTGATACCGTCTCGGTTCGAATACTTGTAATCCCAGTCGGTGTAGCAGTTATTGAAGTCACCGGCGTAGATTGCGGGTGCTGGTGCGTCTGGGAGAGACGCCCGCTCTAATCGAGTCGGTGGAGGCTTGTAGATGTTTACGATGGTGTTGACGCCCACCTTCGTTGTGATCCCTTCGACGGCAGAATTTTCAGTGGACTGTTTGATAGGTTTCCAAGACCTTGTCTCCTTAACGAACGTCGCAAGGCCATGATGTTTGCTGTTGGTGTGGCCAGCGAGGGAGTATCCTGGGAGCTTTAGATCCGTATCGTTGTTCTTATGAGTTTCCTGAAGTAAGATAACAATGGCCAGGCTTTTGGAGGCTACCTGCTCTAGGATGTCCAATTTTGACGGTGTTAATTAAGCTTTCGATATTGAGTTGCAGAATCGCCAGTGGTTGACCTACGACGACCTGGTTGGTCCCCCGTCCTGAAGAGGACGCTTGCTCAGTCAAATGTCGCGGACCGCGTGGATGGCGTTGCGGAGACATTAGTTTCACTGCAAGCAGTTACTCGCAAGGGAGGCCACGTAAAGGCTGTCCTCTTCTCTCCCAATAATACCAATAAATACCAAAATAATAATACCAAAAGTACCTATAAGTATCAATAAATATTAGTAAATCTGTATTTTGTAATCTGGTCCAATTGCGAAAAGTTCACAATTTCAAATTTTGAATTCAAAACGTCGAATTCAAAATAGGGAATTCTGTTCAAGGGGGGTTAAAGGGGTTCTGTTCAAATTGACGCGAGAATAATTTCTTCTATAAATTCGAATAGTTTTGATTTATAAGGACACCTAAAAACATTCAAAGAAGAAATAGTGCAAAATTCGACAAATCTGCCGCGCATTCAAACTTTTGAAATCTCATTGTGCAAAACCACTGAGTCGATGATATTTAGATTTGGTGGAAAGCTGTGGAATACGGAGAAAATAAGCTATCTAAAATTTGGAGTTAGTATCCTTATTCGTTCAGGAGCTAGATAAAATTTTCGTTGGGGGCGCAGGTTAAGACAATAGGGGAATTTTCCCTCATCGCCCGCCCCCCCCCTCAGTGGTGCGAAGGTTAAGACACGTGGAAGTGACTGGGGTTTGCGGATAAGATACTGGTTTGGGTATGCGAGCTGAAGAATTGATGCATTGAAAACTTCCCTTGATACACATTCCAGTGTGGTTACAGTGCCATCCTATACAGGCATCTTAGTATGGGATTGACATGTAAAATAAATTAATTGATTAAGAGCATATCTTATGTCTATGTTCGGAGATAGTCGGAAAGCACTCTAGAGACATGACGATCGGAAATCAAAAATACACTATGTTTACATCTATGATTCCAACATTAAAGCGTATGCAGTGCAGAGAATAATGCCATAGACATTGCCTTTGAATAAAACTTTCATGAACTTTTAAAAGAACACAATCAAACACCATTAAATCTAAAAAATCAAAGGTTGTAGAAAAAACGCAGTTTTTTTGTCGAACCCTATATAATTATCTCAGGTCCTAGCCAGTAACCCTAAGAAAGGTCGAGTCTAAAAACGTGATTATATCATTTTGCATAAAATCCCACCATTTAAGTCTAGAAGTTTGGATGTACGCGAATTGTATGAATAGGTCTGCTTTTTTTTGAGGGGGTGGACGTTGGGGTTAAATCCTAAGATTGTTTACTTACTGGGATTTGCAAATAAAACGTTGGTTTGGATGGTTAGGGAATAGTTTGGGTTTTGCATTTTAAAATGCTCCTACTATTAGCAGATCGTGACGAGATATCTATTCATTGATCACAATTGCTATGACAACAGATGTGTGGTAATGAAGGCTCGGAGCTCAGTTGATAGAGTACAGGTCTAGTTAACCTGTGGTCGCAGGTTTGAATCCTGCCAGCCGCACATATTTTGCGTGGCAATTTGATATATCCCCCTTCCATTTAATGAGGATCAAATGCAATCTTATTCAAAACTTAAACCTTTCATTCACGAGTCCATGAATGAAGATGCATGTATATTGCTTTTCAAATGAAAGCTTAAATGTCGGCGTGTGGCGCTAGGCATTGTTACTGAACTGAAAATCCATGAAATCAAACATCCAAGATTTTGATTTGTAAAATACTCAAATGTATGATATTATTCTACATAGCCTTGGCAGCTCAGAACACTAAAGCATGTCAAGCTTGAGATATCTACCAGTCCAAATTGCGAGCCATGGGAATCACCTTAATGCCATTTTCACTGGTAATGCGAAGACGGACGGTGAAGTTCTCCTACCTCATTGGTATTACATAGAAAATTAGACGGCCTTTATCATAAGACAAATGCATGTATATTATCATGAATGAGTATATCTGTAAAACTGTGTCTGTGTAGGCTACGTGATGCTACTTTTTGTATCTTACTTTTAGTAGACCACTTTTTGTACATCATTTTTTGTGCATCTCTCTTTTCATTCCTATAATTTGGATCATTCATACATCCACATACTTTATGTATGTAGCTCCATTTCTGTGACTTCAAGAAAAAAGGTATGGCACTCCCTCATTGGAATACATAAATGAATTCTATGACTACACCTTTTTAATCTCAAGTTCAGACGCTTTAAAGTGAAATTCAGAGAGATCAAACTAAAATTCAGAAATTTTGAAATGAAATTCAAAGACTTTAAAATCAAATTCAGAAATTTCAAAGTCATATGCAAAACATCTATAATGATATTCAGAAGTTTTAAAATATATTTCATAAGACTTTTTACACAAAAAAAATAATCTATTCCCATTAAGTAGAATACAAATCAATCCTAAAAACTGTGAACTTTTTAGCAAGCAAAGTTTTGAATCTTTTTCATCAGAAATTCTTCGAAATAATGCGTCTAATTTGGTGGTACTTGGAGCTTCAATAGGCACCTCAGACTTTTGCCTTGAGTATATCTCAAAATTGCGACTTTCAGTCACAAAATTGCTAACGCAAACCAAGGGTCTTCAGCATCCAAAGATTGCTTGGATATTACTGCGATTATGTGCTGGATTTTGTAAATAAAATTACATTGCTCGTCGCTGCCCCCAGGAAGAGGTTTCTTCTGCACTTGCGCAATTCTATTCAGATGTTTTGGAATGCTTAGAAGAGTCTGGACAGGCACTGGATAAATTTGGGTATCACGGTCTTGCATGCAAAGGTGGTCCAGGTGTCATACGTCGGCTCAAGCAGCTGAGAAACATTCTCTTCAGCTACTGTCAACAAGCACAGTCAAGTCCATAGTTGGAAAAATGTCCCGGAAATAACAGCAGTAGACGTACAGACATCCTAGTTCCTTCCTGGTCCCTCGGCAAGGCTGCAGCATTTGATCTGACTGTTGTACATCCGCTCAAACCACGTAATATTGACGGAACGAGTGCAACAGTGAGTGACTGTCTTGCTGATGCTGAGGACAGAAAGAGGAGGCTCAATGGGGATCAAGGATGTGGAGCGGTACAATTTTACCGCTCCGCTCCGCTCCGATTACACTTCGCTTTCGCTCCCGTCCGCTCCAGTCATTTTTTCATACCTAGCCACTCCGCTCCGCTTAAACTAAATCCTATTAATTTACCATACCATAGATAAAACGATTTTCTTGAACTGTTTAGGTTGTTTGACTACTGTAAATTATGACTGACTTCCACTCTGATAATATGCTTAACTGCAAAATATTAGCCTTATGCTTGTCGAATTTTAAATACGAATTATGGCCGATAATCATGAATGATTTTAAATAAATAATGATTATAATTGAACAATACTTCGAAAGCGGATTGCACATTAGCATTAATAGTGATTCTACACTTATCATGTGATAATAACTTAGTGACTCACCTGAAGAGTAACCGCAAATATGTGTGACAATCAGAAAATTCATTCTGTTGCAGCCTCATACTAGGTAGCAATACGATGCTATCAGGTAACGATGCTCGCTCTTACTGATATAAGCATAAATAATAATTAATAAATTGTAGTTTTCTGTAGGCAGAATTTTTCTTGTATTTTTGAAATGATAATTTTGTGTCAGAAAAATTTGATAAATTTTATAAGAATAATTTTGTATAAGATGCAAGGAACGATACATCGGTACTCGGTAGTACGATAAGAACTTTGCATAGAAGAATTAATGAACATCTGAAAAACAAGACTTAATCCATCTATAACATCTCATCACATGTCAAATAACCTAGCAAAATATATCTGTGTCAATCATTCATTAACCTAACATTCCGTGAGTCAATGCACATTAAAAATTTGAACCCATCCATAGGAACGAATATGAACTGTCGGACTTCCATTTTAACTTTCAGATTTCTTTCAATTTTAAATCATAACTTTATTGGCTTTCTTATTAACGGTTTATACAACCCTTCCACTTACTGCATAACTTGAGAATGGAGTCTTATCTCCGAATAATGTTGAAAAAGTAAATAATAGACTAATATCTTACGAAAAATAGTGTAATAATAATAATGTAAAAAATCATTAATTATGATAAAACTTTGTTGACTTTGTCAACATCAGGTTCTCTCCCACTCCACTCCGCTCCGCTCCAGTCAAAATTTTCTTTAGTACCCCTCCAAATTTACTCCCACTCCGCTCCACTTCACTGATGGGGATGCATGTGAACGACAGAGTTGGCGTTGTATACCTCTGGCAGTGTTTGTGTACGGAACATGAGGAGATCAGGCCATCGCAAGCATGCATAATATCGCTGACCGCCTTGCGATACAGAAAAATGTCGTATAACAACTCTTGACATCAATTTTTTCGATGTTTGGGTGTTTGTCATGCCAGCGCATTACTGGCAATGCAATGTAGATCAAATGCCACCGCATAACTGGCACGAACTCTGCCAGCATTTGAGTGACTTTATATGTATTTCTTACAATGACTTCTTACATTACTTAGATTTTGTAGGTCCTTTGACTGAATTTTTTGGGCAATGACTTCATTTTAGGTTCTTTTGTTGAAAGAAATATAGCATTTGACTAGAAAATAGTGAATGTCAAAACATTGATATCCATTGTTAAAATATCATTTCGAAAGTCATTATAATGATTTTGTTTATGTAAGTGTGATACGTTGTTCGCCATCGTAGCATGAATTGATTGTGTAATAGATAATGCATCGATTTGAGGTTATTATTTGCTATAATTACCGAGAGCCGAAACCTCGAGGTTATTATGACATAATAATTACCGAAGAAATCTATGCATTATTTGTTATAATGCATGACTTTTTTCATAGAAGTCTGCACCAGGTTAATAGTTTCCAACCAGGAAAATAATTACCTGCTTCGTGGAACTTATTAACCTCGACATAGAAAGCCTTACAAAAAATGATGCATTATGATTATTTTTAGTTGTCTAGAAACTTCGTTGTTTGTTTACAGCTATGGGACATGCCAAATGTACCATAGTGCTTCATCGACGACACAATTATCACTTTATCGCTATGGTACATTTGGTTAATGACACGTGAAATAGCGCCTGTCAAACCTACTTATTCAGCAACAATGTAATATTGCAGTTTAGACAGCTGAACCGCAATATGCTATGAGGCTGAGGGCCGTTAGGCCCGAAGCCATAGCTTATTGCGGTTCAGATGTCTAAACTGTAATATCATTGTGTTTCGGCTTTCTATGTAACTGAACCGCAATATACCCACGAAGCATATTGCTGTTCAACATCATAGAATTCTAATTCAAAATTGGACTTGAATGGAATGATTCTATGAATCATTAACATTTACTGTTTACGATTACCCTTCAGAAAATCGATAAAGAAAGATATCCAAACATATCATAAGATCTTCAAAAATCAAATTAACTTTCATCTCTGACAAGATGGCATGATTGGTTTCACCATCATGAATATTTGAAGCAACCCTCCAAAAAGCAGAGAAAGAAAATAATCATGAAATGGATGTTTTTGCTGAGTATTGCATATCTTCTTACGCCAGAAAGTTGGTCGTTTTGTACTATCACCGGAGACAAATGTCTAGACATGTATTGCTGTTTCAAGCGCAACGCATCCAAAAAAGTTTTTAAAGCAGCTGCTGCGTTCTGGGCTTATGAGTGCTGCGAAGATTGTACAAGGAGCAGAGATGAAAGCATACGTTCTCAATTTTTTTGTTGGGCTTCAGATTTGCTACCCGAAACCGCAAGGTTCATTTTCTTTACTGGATTGAGCCTATTGTTTGTTGTTATTGTAGGCGCAGTAATTGTATACTACTGCTGTTACGCGGAAAAGACTAAAGGAATTTTTCATGGCAAAAAACCTACAAATAAATTACTTCCAAAGCGAAATGCTGGGTATATTCATAGCACTCGGCCGCAATATGATACCCAAAAAGAGGAGTTACAGCTTTCACCCTTTCCGGGATAGATATTGCCAAACCCCTGATTCTTGACAATAAAGAACTAGCAGGAGATAGAAAATCATCCAAAAAGCAATGAAATCATAAAACGTATGTCCTTCTTGTGGGAAAAGTAATTATCATAAAGCTTACTTCTCATAGAAACAGCTGATATATACTTTTTCAACACTTATCTGTGATTCCTATGTTCAAATCAAAGGAATTTTGATTTCTTTATTGGCTTCAATTCGCCTGTTAATTGTGATAGACTTCATAGGCATTCAAAGTTGCAAAATTTACCGCTTGATTTTTGTAGCTAAATTCAAAATGACAGACCTAAACATACCATTGAACCAGTCAGTATAGAGACTTTACTAGCTTCAATCTAAGTGAAACAGAACTGGACAAAACTCAGTCTAACTTCAATATCAACTGGACTTTATTGATTGCTTTTACCTCAAAATAACAAAATCTGTTATGACATTCGGTTTATTTGACAATTTTGATTTTCATTGACAAAAAATTCTTTTGATAGAGGTAATTTCTCTAATGCAATGACAAATACAAAAAAAATTCAAATGATTTTTCTCATTTGCATGCTGAAAAAATACACGTTTGGACGAGTCTGCTAAAAAGTCTCTTCTCATTCTCTCGATATGTGCACGCACTTCTACCTACAGCCGATTGCTGTAGTTGCTAGAAAACTCATGCATTAATCTCAAATATTAATGTCTCAAAAGCTGTTCTCGTTGAAAAAATCTGTATTGGCACTAGGCGTGCTTCGTCCGTCTTCAAGCATAAAGCCGAGAGAATGAATGATAAGACATAGCAAGAGTATTAAGGATTTAAGTATTTAAGGATTAAGTATTAAGGATTAAGTATTTGGATGAGATAGAAATGCGGCAATCCGCAATAATAAAGAACTGGAACGAAAGGTTTCATCCACAGAATTAGATTGTTTAACCGCATCACTTTGGTAGAAATGCAAACTGATTCAAAGCTATGGCACATCCAAGAAAAAGAAATTTTTGATACCTTGCAGAGACAGGAAAATAGCCGTGCGTCGCTTGCGGATTGCTTTGAATTCTTTGAAAATGCTACGATTGCCAAAATTCCTTCAGATTCGAAGAATTCAGATCATTGCGCACAGATCATTTTCTCTATAATGTTGTAATATATATGTAATATATATATGTAATATATATAATGTTCTCTATAATATATAATGTCCCTTTCGATCACTATTAATAGTAGCATGCGTACGAAAATTAGCTCACTTGATGATCACACATCGTCTTCTCGGCATTTCTCACTGCATAGTGCATACACTGAATGGAAGCCAGACATCCATGTGTGTTTTGGTGTGTACGAAGTGACATCACAGCACGCATCTCTCACTGACTCTGGTGTCCTCTGCTGACAGCTTATTGTTTGCCATTTCCAATAGCAAGCGATACACGAATTATCCATTCGAGAAGGAGCAAGTTGTCTAATTCTGTGATATGTGCCATTTCGATATTAAGGTTAAATGTGATTCTTCATTCTAGGAAACCGAAACGCGTGCTACCGAAATCTAATTCTGCGGTATATCTATATCGCACCTTGACTCGGTCAAACAATCTCCGATATGAACAACAAATGCACATAGCCTCATAACTGCTTCGATTACCGCTTACTAAGCAACCGACGTCTTCAACCGCTTCCAGTGAGAATCCAACCTCAAAAGCCTATCACAATGTCACATTTAAATAGCAAAGAACAGCAAGAGGCTATAAATGAAACGAAACAATTAATGAAATGTTCTGCCACATGAAGCGGATGGTTTCGAATTCTTCTCGAATCGCAATTTCGAATCGAATGAAATCTCACACGTCCGGTTGCAACCCTCGGCCTCACATACACAATCAGAGCATTGAACATGCCTTGGTTATTCATTTTTTTCATGAGGTTTATTTGGGAAACCAAGTACAGAAGATGGTGATTATTATGTTTGCTTTATTAATTTCGGCATCATCTTAGGCCATCATCAGAAGCAGAGAATCTATACATATGCATTGAAAATTATTCAAAATTTATGTTGCATTATTTTTATGATTCCTGAATAGACTAAAGCATGTGCAAACCTAGAGAGCTAAATAACGATGAACAATATGACATGTCTGAATATCTTGCAAAAATGGAGCATAACTTAGAGTGACTTAAGTTACAATAGAAAAATGCTGAAAATGTTTACAACTTGTACATAAAGAAATTCAGAGTAAGCATCTTGCTCATCTTTATTATTGATTTTGGCTTCTTGATGAAAAGTGCCTATCGTATTCTGTCGTTGTAGACCTTCCAAAACCTGCTGGTCTTCATCTCCTCTCAATACATAGCCCACTGCGAATCATTTATTTGAATTTTAGAGGAGATCGCGGACTTCCTTAAGATTGTGTTCCAGCCGAAAACGCAGCTGCCGGGCGAAAGGCTCTTGTCGGAAAGCATGCACATGCGTTCTCGCCTCAAATTGAATGTACTTATTATTAAAGCACATTATTGATTCTTAATATGTTTCCTTTAAAAATGCATGGTTGTTTATAGGTGTCCCATTCTCGATAAATGCCTAGAAGAAGTACTTTTGATATAAATAGAATTTTAGTTCAATGTGGAAATATGTTTCACTTGATTGATGAATATTAGAGCCCTGACAGCTAAGTGCTTGAATCATCTCGTCCGACCGGTAGTGCCTGTTTCTGCACAGAACGAGGCTGAAAATTGGACTTTCAGAGAATGCAGTTCACCCTATCCATGGCTGCTACGAACCTTCGCGTCTGCCGAGTTCTACCCGGTTCCTGTTCTTATCAGACACGATAAAAAAGGCTCATGCATGTCCAACAGCGTGCGGATTGAAGCTTTTCAAAACCCTTTCGCTGACTAAAATACCTCTTTTTAATCAATGATGCCTCACTGTGGAAAAATGAAATATTTGTTCTCGCCTTTGATAAAGCGCTAAGATCGGTAGTGGTAGAGACTAAAATTTCAGAGACTTCTATCAGTCACACATAAATAGAGATACCGCAGAATTAGATTTCGGTAGCACGCGTTTCGGTTTCCTAGAATGAAGAATCACATTTAACCTTAATATCGAAATGGCACATATCACAGAATTAGACAACTTGCTCCTTCTCGAATGGATAATTCGTGTATCGCTTGCTATTGGAAATGGCAAACAATAAGCTGTCAGCAGAGGACACCAGAGTCAGTGAGAGATGCGTGCTGTGATGTCACTTCGTACACACCAAAACACACATGGATGTCTGGCTTCCATTCAGTGTATGCACTATGCAGTGAGAAATGCCGAGAAGACGATGTGTGATCATCAAGTGAGCTAATTTTCGTACGCATGCTACTATTAATAGTGATCGAAAGGGCCAACATTATAGAGAAAACTTGTGCGCAATGATCTGAATTCTTCGAATCTGAAGGAATTTTGGCAATCGTAGCATTTTGAAGGAATTCAAAGCAATCCGCAAGCGACGCACGGCTATTTTCCTATCTCTGTAAGGTATTAGGGATTCCTTTTTACCCACTTAATAAGTTCCTCGATGTGCCGTCGATTTCGAATTAATCACACTTCTAGCAAACCGAAGCAGATAAACAAAATATTTAATTTTGTGGAAAATCTTCATTGCTCCCTCTGCGACTCGTGCTTCATAAAAGTTTTAACCAGGAAGCACTAGCCAAGTCACATAAGTCATGATTTTTAGCATGGCAGTCATTTTTCTATCATGCATGTGTTTATGCCTCCGATTTGTACGAAAATGTATTGAATAAGCTTCAACCAAAACTTAATCAGGATGCTGTGCTTTACGTCTAAATATCGATTTGATAAATTTATATGTGTTCAGCTTCTTCAAAAGTATGAACTGTGGGACCTACACATGGTTCTACATGCCGTAGTACTTCTCACTTAATCACAGAAAACACAGACAAATGTCATTTTACCGATCACTTCAGCTTGCTCCCGATGGATATACGCTCGTATATGTGCTTTCTGATGAGGTACCAGGTAGAGCATTTTTATAGAATTCTACACCTCAATAATTTTGCTTTGTCTGTATACATGTAATATCGCAATAAAGATGGTAAAAATATAATGCGCAGTCGCTCACATTAGAATGCCAGTGAACACTTGACCAATCAACTGCAGATAATCTTGTACATATAGCTTCAGTGTGAGACTTTCGAGATCAAACATACCCTCTCAAAATACTGGATGATAGAACTATCTTATGAGGAAAAACAGTGGTGCAGAAAAGTGGAGCAATCTCTACATTAATTGGATTGTTGTTGATGCATAATACATATTAGCCAAGCCTCAGACTGCTGTTTCGATTTGATGTTTGAATTTTTCTTACTTCCCGAAAAGTGCTGGCCGCTTGATGTTCCAACAGTGATAACTGAAAAGAGCGTGTCAAACTACATAGAAGCTGTTGACGAAATAATTGAGACTTTCTTTAATCTAGCCCCAGAATACAGTTTCGGTTTCATGTCCGTCATTTTGAATTTCCGTCATTTTCTTGTAAAGGTCTAAAGCGCATGATTTTTTGACAATCATATTTGTAGAGAGCGACTAAAATTACATAGGAAACTGCTGACAAAATGTTTGGGAATTTTGTTAATCCAACACCAGAATTCAGTTTCGGTTTTTCTGTCCGACATTTTGATTTTTCGTAATTTTTGCGAAAAGGGCTCATTTTTAAACCATAATTTTCAAAATTTTCATACAAAAATACATCAGAAACCGTCGAGAAATATAATGGGAAATTTTCAAATTGAAATCGCCTATCCTGGCACACCGTGATTCAGAACACATCAACTAAAAACGTTAGTGGCCCAAAAATTGCCCGTCGAGGTAGCAAAGGGTTAGTGGTTTCTGCTACTCATTCAATCGAAGACCATCACATGCTCAATGTACATGCACATTGTAACCCAACTTCAATTAAACAGTTAAATACTGGTGCAGCATGAACACCATGAGAAACAAACATCAGTGAAACGTAGGATGAATAAGTAAGGCGTTTATAGATAAATTAGAAATCATGAAATTGCATCTCATTTTACAGAGGTGAACCGCATGTAAAGGAAAATGGTTATAGTTGCACAATACACAAGACAGGCACTACTGCAGTTTAGTGCACCCTCTTTTACCCCTACTGCAGTTTAGTGCACCCTAAAATGCATGTGAGAACAACATGATTTAATCAACAGAATGAATGCCGTTCGTTCTTCCCTATAGTTATAAATGAGTGTCTTTGTGTCTTTGTGTGTCTTCGTCTTCGTCTTCGCACATTACACCGAGCGCGCGCTTCGGTGTAATGTGCGTAGTCATCGTTTGCGGGAGAATGCGCCGTTGTTTTAGGGTGCACTAAACTGCAGTAGGCGCGTTTCCGTCTCTTTCATAGAGGGTGCACTAAACTGCAGTAGTGCCCACAAGACACACGAGAATTCACAAGAAATCATGATTTGGAGTCTTCTACATTTATCTTGTTAGTCAATGCACTCATATGTGGAGACAATGAATTCAAGGGTTACGATGTCGAATAAAATGTAACTTAGTACGTTCCGGACATGGAAAATCTCTTCGAAAGAAGATGCAATAACAGATGGTCAGAAAAAACCACTTATTGAAAAACTTAAGTGGCACCTCTTCATGCGTTCGAACAGTATCACAATTACGTTTAGCAGAGTAAGTTATTCTATGTACACGTTTTCTGAGACAGACTAAATTTGAAATGACAACACGTGATAATTTTTCAAAAAGAGTATCCTGGCACACATGACAATAGACATAATGAATTCATACAAAGCATCAACTAATTGCTTCTTGGCAACATATGGTTTCAAAGATCTGAGGCCATGAAGACGACGGGAGGCGCGTGAAATGCTACAGTCAAAGTGGTCATCACAAGTCAGCTTACTGTTGTCTATGACACAAGAATATTAACCGAATTGAAGAGCACAATCCCTGGGAAAGAGTCTGGAATAACTTCCTTTGTCCGAAGTATTTGCATTTTAGAAATTTTGGTTTGTTCAAGTCCATTTTATTGTCATCAGACGATTCATGAATCAACAACAAGTTGCTTGGGTTCGGGTCATCCTTCGTACAAGATTCAAAAAGCGCAACATCATCTGCAAATTTGATTAAGCTTTGCCGTCTGTGACTCAATTTCTAAAGTTCCAATAAACATGGCAAACAAATACGGACCCATCACAGATCCTTGAAGAGCACCAGATTGAATTATCATTCTCGGAGCCATATTTTTCTATTGTACCTTTTTGTGCTGCGGATAACCGCTTATGCCCATGAAGAATCATCATTTTTGATAGTGATTCTGCATGTGATAGCTTATTTAAATTGAATTAGTAGAAGTATGATAGATAGGTCCAGGGCACAGAGATAGACCAAAGAGGGACTAGAAATTCTCATCAGAAAATTTTTACTATCAAATAAAAAATGATTTTGTGCATGCATTTCCATGATGACACATAATGCATAAAATTTATTTATACTCACTGACATAAATAATGAAACCAACTATCATTGACTTGAATGGAAGTTTGTTTCATTTTTTTCTATGGTTTGAGATGATATCTCGCTTTCTATGTATCACCATTGAACTTCATATGATTAGCGAAATGATATAGGATCATCAAATTTCAAAATTTGATATTGATCACAGTAACAGGTAGAAGTTGAACAGAATCACCACCTACTGCTGACCAGATTTGACTTATGAAATGGCGCACGATAACTTTACCAGAGGAATGGCAATTGGAATGATGCGTTGTGGGCAAAGTTCTACAACTGGTGCGAAAGAATTGAAAATTTCAAGGGTCGTTATATGGAGGTGGTGGTGTCGTTGGAAAGCAGAAGGAAATGTGGAAAAGAACGGATCAGGAAGACCAAGGGCATCATCCAAGCTGACAGATGCACGCTTAGTTTTAGCTGCTAAAAGAAACAGATTTGTGTCCGTCCCGAAGCTAATTGTGTACTGGAAGGTTGCTGGGAACGTTGCCTGTAGCGTTCGAACTGCATATCGAAGATTGCGAGAAGCTGGTATACAGTCTCGACGACCCGCTGTGAGAATTCCGCTGAGCCTGGAACATCGAAGGAGACGAGTGACGTGGTGTCAAGGTCATCAGTCGTGGAGTGACAGTCAGTGGGAACGTGTGCTCTGGACTGATGAATCGAGGTTTACTCTCGATTTCAACGATGGTCGGATCCGTGTTCATCGCTTGCCAAGTGAACGATTTGCTCCATGTTGCGTCAAAGAACACGACCGGTACGGCGGCGGTAGTGTCATGGTTTGGGCCGGTATCTGGCACAATGGAAAAACACCAGCAATCGTAGTGAAAGGAACATTGACAGGACAGCGATATGCCGAAGAGATCGTGACACCGGTCGTGGTTCCAGCAGTGACATCGAATCAATTGATTTTTCAGGATGACAACGCAAGGCCCCATTGCGCCTCAGTGGTCTCTAACAGGATAGCAAGCAGTGGAATCCCAACCTTGGAATGGCCATCACGTTCTCCCGACCTCTCCCCCATCGAGCACTACTGGGATGAACTTGGTCGCAGAGTGAGGGAGAGGTACAACCACCCACCAGTGTCTTTGAAGATGTTGGCCGACAGACTGATCGAGCAGTGGAACCTCTTAGACCTGGCATTCATCCAGCGACTGTGCTCATCCATGCCCTCACGCATCGATGCCTGTTTGGATGCTCGCGGTGGTCACACCCGTTTAGTCCGGGAGCTAGCGCGAAGTTGTGCAGGGAACGAGGCAGTACATAAAACTTTCACATAGCATAGTACACCTCTAACCTACTGCAACACTTCGCGTCTGCCGGATCAGATCATTTGCTTTTCAGAAATAGAGAGGATAACACATTCCTATGTATTTCCAGTAGTAAAATTGTGACATTTAAGGTGTTGACTCCATTTTTTCGAATTTTTGCTCATAAAAGTTACACAAATTGGTATTTTGTTGAACTGGTTATTATAGAAATCATCTACAGATCATGATCTTTCAAATGAGCTGTCATTTTGTGACAGAGGATGAAGCAAAGTGTACAAACAGACACTTTTCGTTTAAGTATATCAACAATTTTCCTGAAATTTCTATGTTAAAATTTGCAGTTACACCAACGAAAAGTGTCTGTTTGTACACTTTATTCATCCTCTGTCACAAAATGGCAGCTCATTTGAAAGATCATGATCTGTAGATGATTTCTATAATAACCAGTTCAACAAAATACCAATTTGTGTAACTTTTATGAGCAAAAATTCGAAAAAATGGAGTCAACACCTTAAATGTCACAATTTTACTACTGGAAATACATAGGAATGTGTTATCCTCTCTATTTCTGAAAAGCAAATGATCTGATCCGGCAGACGCGAAGTGTTGCAGTAGGTTAGAGGTGTACTATGCTATGTGAAAGTTTTATGTACTACCTCGTTCCCTGCACAACTTCACGCTAGCTCCCGGACTAGTTTCAAACTTAAGTTGATAAAATCATGAGTATCAAATTAAATGTTTTTGAGTAAAGCATATGAGTTCTCCTTTTACAACAAACGTACAGTACAACCAAGTTTAAGTCATAAGTATTCATATCAGGACTTGTTTCATTCTTTTTGTCACTGAGTATAGTTATTCCTTACATCATGCTCGTGCATGTGCGCTTTGTTTTGTGATCGCAATATGCGAATATTTTCCTTTCGCACATGATTGCACCTGCATACAATGTTCAAAATGAAGGCTATCATGATGTTCATAGTTCAACGCCAAAAATAGACTATTAACAAAGTCCTCGCAGCCTCAATTGATGAGTTTGAGATTTTCTCAGCTATTTTGAGAGTCTAAAAGTGTATCAGTTATGGCTCCGAGTAGGTCTATTTTCCGGGAGCCTATTTTTATTTCCGGGTAGGGATGGATAAATATAAGACAATGTACAAAGTAGGGGTTTTGCTTCACAGAATATATCAATTTCAATAGAATCAACTATGTGAGGCTTTCTTGAGGCATTTGAACATCATACCTCCCAATATAACTGGCATTGTGCCAAATATTGGTGAATAGTAAAGACACCATATTCTCGCATGTGTTTACTACACGTTGAAATCATTGTTTTACTAAAAATCAACTTTCCCAATGTCTGATATCTTTTTAAGCAGGCAAACTAGAATTCTGTAGAAGGGGTCCACTGGAACCCCTCTGAGGTCTCGCTGGGGTGGGGAAGCCCAGTTCAATGGGGGTTAAGGGACCAATACAACCAATCGACACTCTGAAATATTTTGTTCAAGTTTTATATCAAACGTAGTATCGACCCATTACTGAGTCCTCTTATAGCAAAAAAAAATTACGAGTTGAATATGAAGAACTCGGTCGAGCGCTTTGAAAAAATCAAGACATGGAAGACGAACATAGAGATTTTCACTGTTTAGTTCGGCAGCCAGAACGAGTTTCTGCAGGGAACGAGGCCGAAAGTGAGACTTTCACAGAATGATGTACACCCTATGCCTACTATGAATCGGCACGTCTGCCGAGTTCTAGTGAGTTCCTCTTCTTGTCAGACAAGATCAAAGAAAAGCACGTGTAAATCCAATAGGACGCAGATTGCAGTTTTTAGATAAAATGAAATTTTCCATGTTTTCTCTGATTAAACGAAAAGTACTAAGCACAGAGTCAAAATTTTTGACATGCAATGTCTTCAGGTCATTTCCTTTCATGTTCATGCACTCCTGTCTATAAAGCTAAACACATTTAGATTTGGCGAGCCTCTTAATGTTGGCAAACAAAAACATTTTGAGCAACTTTATCCACATTTAACCACATTCTCGCATACATTCCCGATTAGATGCATGATAAAGGTACATGCACATCATAGGAAATGACCTGAAGACATCACATGTCAAAAATTATGACTCTGGGCTTAATACTTTTCGTTTAATCAGAGAAAACGTAGAAAATTTCATTTTAGCCAAAAATTGCAATCTGCGTCCCATTGGATTTATATGTGTTTTTCTTTGATCGTGTCTGACGAGAAGAGGAAATGACAGACGTGCCGACTCGTAGTAGGCATAGGGTGTACATCATTCTGTGAAAGTCTCACTTTCGGCCTCGTTCCCTGCAGAAATTCGTTCTGGCTGCCGGACTAGTTTTCCATGATAAATGTTGCGGCATCATGTGTTTCAATTAGCGATCCGGTCGCACAGCCATTTCGGCGGAATGTATGCTGGGATATTCCAAAATTGTCAGGCATGCTGTTGAAAATAATCCTGTCAGATATCTTATTGACGGTAGTGATATTTGTTGATAATCGCTCACTGAGGGATTTCTCTTCCTTAGGATTGGACAAATCAGAGCTAATTTCCATAATGCATGAAAACAATGAGATTTCACTAATGCTCGGTAAATGTCTACCCATCGGCTTACAAACTACACGTATGTCAGCACTTTCACACAAAACTCTGGTGTCCTACTGGCGTCGTCAAATTCCCTACAGTCGACAGATTGAATTTCAATGCAGTTCGATCATGATAGACGTTGATTGCATTAATTGGACGGGAGCTACTGACACTTTCTTCCTAAATTCGCGCACAAAGGGCTTAATAGCATGGATTTGTAGATCTTGAAATGCTGAATACAATAATCAAAGTCTTGAGTGTCACAGCCAGTTGCTTTCGCTTATAGGTAAGGTTACAGGATTTCCATTGGAATCCAATGGTAAAATTCAAGAAATATCTATGGATTGTGAAACACTTGGCAATTTTCGTACATTTTCTGTTGCAGAAGAGAAACTATTTATCAAAATGCCATGAAATTTGAAACATGATTGAGTTCAGAGCATGAACTTCGATATAAAAGTTGAATTGAGTCACATGATTCCGTATTTTATGTCTGAGAGCCTCTACAAAATGAGCAAAATCGCCAAAATTAAGTCAAAACATGAAATTTACTCATTTTGTAGAGGCTATTGATAAATTTTGATAACGGAAGAAATTTGATCCCTTACAGCATTTATAAATGAAAAGAAATACCGCTGTTTTTTGAAACGTATATTGGACGCGCGACATGTTTCGGCCAGCTCTCATTCAGGCACTACGCTGGACTGAATTACACACTGAATCACAAAAACGAACACTTATCAGACTGACAATGACAATAGCATGACATGACACAAGACAATAGAAATGGCATTGCAGAAATCACAAACAGCAGCACAATAGAAATAGAGAAATGTCAGCTTAATGCTGTGGCTACGCAAATGTCTGGAATGAAGTGACTTCGAATCAAGATCAAGAAAAGGAGTAAGAAAAATTAGAAATAACACCAGTTAAGTAAGGACGGACGATACGAAGTAAATCAGATACAAGAAATACAAATTAAGTAATGATATGATTACAAATAAGTAGAATTGAAAAAAAATAAGTTATAATACAAAGCTATAAAGTTAAGGAAAGCTTGAAAAAAACATAGAAGTTATTGATAAAAGTGAAGTAAGGATGGACACAAAAGCAAACAGGGAGAAACAATGGACGGAGCATTATGGATATCACCAGGGTAAAACCAAATCAATCACAAATTCCTTTTGAGTACATAAGTCAGGTGCAAATCTTTTGATAGACAGGGACTCTAGAATGCGTAAAGTATGACGCCACTGAGAAGTAAATAAAACTTTGAAGCGATTACAAGCGTCACTATACAAGCAGTCACAGACTTGAAGATGTCGTGTGATCGCACTATTTGGAACTCGAGTTGATCTCGGAGGGCAGCGCACTTCATTTGATATCCATTTTGGCACATGCTCACTTATGCGATCACCAAGACGCCTTTCAGTTCGGCCAACATACTTGCAACCACAAGTACACTCAAATTGATAGATCACGTTGTGTTGGGCCTTCACTGTAACTTTGTCTTTTGGTGACGACACTGGGATTTTTAAAGTGCGAAATGTTAACACAGGTTTGGCAGCGTTAAAAAGTCGAAAAGACTGGCGAACAGAACGTTTAAAAAAGGAAGCCGCCTTATCGCCGATAAATGGCACACGAATAAAAACTGGCTTCTTCTCAGGACCAAAACATGCAGGTTCAGCATTCACATTAAAGGACATATATTTGTCAACAAAAAATGGAGGATAGTCATTCTCCATCAAAGTTTTGCGCAAAATTGACAACTCATTGCTTAGACTATCTTCTGAACAAATACGATGCGCTCGAGTAGTTAAACTCTTAATAAGACCGATTTTATAAGAGCGCGGAACAAAGCTAAAAAAATATTAGTATAAAGACCGGTCCACGGTGGTTTTACGAAACACCGACGTACGAATCGATCCATCACTGCGTCGAAAACACAAGACATAAAGAAAACTCAGAGAGTTATTGCACTCAGTCTCCATAGTAAACTTTATTGAGGGATGCATGTTATTAAATAAGGAAAGGAGATCAGTTATATTGGAGTCATGGTCATATATAATGGAAACATCATCAACGTAACGTACAAAATAAATACAATCCCTATCAAATTTATATATATTATATTTTTTTCAATTCTACTTATTTGTAATCATATCATTACTTAATTTGTATTTCTTGTATCTGATTTACTTTGTATCGTCCGTCCTTACTTAACTGGTGTTATTTCTAATTTTTCTTACTCCTTTTCTTGATCTTGATTCGAAGTCATTTTCATTCCAGACATTTGCGTAGCCACAGCATTAAGCTGACATTTCTCTATTTCTATTGTGCTGCTGTTTGTGATTTCTGCAATGCCATTTCTATTGTCTTGTGTCATGTCATGCTATTGTCATTGTCAGTCTGATAAGTGTTCGTTTTTGTGATTCAGTGTGTAATTCAGTCCAGCGTAGTGCCTGAATGAGAGCTGGCCGAAACATGTCGCGCGTCCAATATACGTTTCAAAAAACAGCATTTTGATAAATAGTTTCTTTTCTGTAACAGAGAATGTACGAAAATTCGAAAATTGCCAAGTGTTTCACAATCCATAGATATTTCTTGAATTTTACTATTGGACTCCAATGGGAATCCTGTAACCTTACCTATAAGCGAAAGCAACTGGCTGTGACACTCAAGACTTTAATTTTTGTATTCAGCGTTTCAAGATCTACAAATCCATGCTATTAAGCCCATTGTGCGCGAATTTAGGAAGAAAGTGTCAGTAGCTCCCGTCCTATAATAGGCACTTCCCATTTCTTGCATTACGAATAGGTCATCATCAGCAGGCTCGTTGAAGCAAGACCAACGGAATGTTTTTTACCTTGTAACTCTCTGATAACATTCCGTAGATTCTCACTAGTTCCTACTACTCTGTCACTCCATGTCTTCTTCGCTATATACACTTCAGCATCAATTTTGTTCTTTAGATGGCTATACACCGTCTAATTCTTGGATCGATAGGCGAACCAGCGGTCATCAATCAACTCTTTCAGAAGCGGAGTAGTCCATAGTCCATCACTACTTGTTACTATAACTAAAATGTTGACTAGGGACTAGTGCTGACCAAGGATTTTAATGTTGAAAAGGGACTAGTGCTGACCAAGGACTTTAATGTTGAAAAGGGACTAGTGCTGACCAAGGACTTTAATGTTGAAAAGGGACTGCATGGAAATAAAGTTATTAATCTAGATTGGTTCCGCTATGTTTTGTCATGTATCAGTTTCATGTATTATTCCACTAAAATTCTAATAATTACAGATTGTAATTGCGATTTGTCTTTCCAATTTGTTATTTTGATGCATTCTTGCAACGCTCATGTTGAAGCTGTGTTCAATTAATTCATGTTGGTTTTAACAATGTTTCTACAATTGCGATGATTCTTGCTTTTCCCTTAATTGTTTGATTTGTTCAATCTTGTTCAATTTTCGTTCAGTCTTCTCAATTTTTCAGTTCTCGACGTTTCGCCAATACAAATTGCTTTACATCTGTCTCATTCCAACTGTTTCGCAATTTCCTTTTGATTTGCACAATAATTTGATTGCACAGCCTGTATGTCTTTGTTTTCCGAAGAGGATGACTTTCTCAGTTTGAATTTCAGCGTTGTTTCAGTCTTCTCAATTACTTCTCAAATAGTTTTTTTGGAACTAAGCTCGGTGCTGCCATGAAAAGAGCAAACGTTGTTGTACCTTCGATCCCTTTTGATGCCATTTTTCTTTCTGTTTGTTTGTCTTCTGTCCGTTAATTACATTTTCATGTTTCGGTCGATGGATTGATCGCACGTTCTTCATATCATCTTCAAGAATGTTTTTGCAAGCATGTAATGTCGCTTTTGTGACTTGTTTGTGCTCGAAAGACCTCATCATGGCCAGCGAATATTCCATTTCTGCTGCATGTTTGGCAGCCATTTTCCATGGTAAAAGTCTACAGCAATTTAGGTACTAATGGTTATCTCCACCCCCCCCCCCGAATTAGGAGCGATAACTTGAAGTGCAGCGATGCCGGCAGCTTGATCTGACTTGTCAGTGACTTCACCGTCTGAGCAGGAAGCACTTGAGGTCAACAAAGTAATTTCCCGACAACTCGTGAAGCGATGATGCCCAGACCACATCCCTTACATTAATATGCTTCTTAAAAAGGTGTGGCAAATTAGTGGCCGTGGGAAAATTTCAAATGGCAGTGGATGAGACGAAGAGGGAGAGAACAATGCACACGCGAGTAGCGATGATACGTCGAACAGACGAAGTCAGATCAAGCTGTTGACATCGCTACACTTTACGTTATCATCTCTAATGCAAAAAGTACTTGTCTGATCTGCACAAAATTTTGTATGTGGGTAGAAAACATGCTTATGTACGTCTACTTAAATTTTGAAGACGATTGATTCATTTTTCAGATTTTAGACAAATTTGAAAACCTGGGGGAGATAACCCTTAAGTACCGCAATTTATCATATCATTGCTCTCATAGAAGTTGTTGCGCAGCTGTTGCCAGTTTCATGCTCCATGCAGCAGTTGATTTGGCATGCATCATCACTTTTGAGGACACTTGTTGGTACTTATGGGCTATCTCCCCCCTCTAAGGTTTTCAAATTTGTCTATAATCTGCAAGAATCAATCAATCGTCACCAAACTTCAAGTGGACGTACTTAAGTATCGTTTCTACCCACATACAAAAGGTTGTGCAGATCGAATAAGTACTTTTTGCATTAGAGACGACAACGTGAAATGTAGCGATGTCAACAACATGATCTGACTTTGTCTGTTCGACGCATTATTGTTACTCGTGTGTGCATTGTTCTCTCTCCCTCTTCGTCCCATCCACTGCTATTTGAAATCTTCCCACGACCACCACCGTGCCACACCTTTTTAAGTTAAACAAGTTTGTCTAAGGCATATGGCGTGGTCATTATCGCTTCACGAGTTGTCGGGAAATGACTTTGTTGACCTCAAGTATTTTCTGCTCCGACGGTGAGGTCATAAGAAGTCAGATCAAGCTGCCGACATCGATGCACTTCAAGTTATCGCTCCTAATTCAAAAAGTGCTTCTCTGATTTGTGCAAATTTTAGCATGTGGGCAGAAAATATCCTCCGCCAATACACTCCCGCCAATTGTAATAGAACCTCCATTCTTCTGAACTTTAATGTCATTTCCTAATTTGTACGCACGATTCTTCATCACGACGCGTAATCCAATTTCGAGAATTTTGTTAGCATATTACCTTCTAGCTTTTCATTATTTTCATGAACAATAAGATAAATGGAATGAAAGAATCAAAGGAGAAAAGTCACAACATTTGGAAAAAATCTCCAATTATAGAAAGTAATACCAACACTCAAATACTTGGGACAAGCAAAACACAGATTGTATCACTGAATAAAATGTCACATACGACGCATTCTTCATCACGACGCGTAATCCAATTTCGAGAATTTTGTTAGCATATTACTTTCTAGCTTTTCATTATTTTCATGAACAATAGGAGTGAATGGAATGAAAGAATCAAAGGAGAAAAGTCACAACATTGTAAAAAATCTCCAATTATAGAAAGTAATACCAACACTCAAATACTTGGGACAAGCAAAACACAGATTGTATCACTGAATAAAATGTCACATACGAGGTAACTCAGCTATAAATAGCACCAAGATTGTGTCTTGGATTCACTTTTGGCTTTTGGGTAGTCTTGGGTTAACCAAGAGTTTGGGTAATACCCAAGAGTGAGAACCCAAGAGTAAAGAAATTGACCATGAATGCGGTTTTCTTGGAAAAATTCTTCCTAAGTATATGACCACATCATGTCATAGCAAGTCATCTACATGTTAGCTTGCATGTATGTACATGTGTAATCTACTTCAACCACACGATTGGACTTTCGATGATAAAACTGTGCTATCATCAACTTTGATATAGACCTACCGTAAATGTCTATCTGATATTTTGTTTAATTAACTTTTTAAATTGTGCTTTGATTACCTTGTGAATTAGGCTTCCTTGTGAATTTAATCCATTAATCTAGATGGAATGCATATTGTGCTAGACAGAATTTTGTAAATATCATTTTGCGTGAAATAAAGCAAATAATACATGAAAAAATGCAATGCATGAAACCAATACCTGTATAGCGCTTATGCTGTTAAGTTGGTAGCCTACAACAATTCGTAGATAACTTGCTTCATGTAGCCTCTTGCCTTGAAAGTTAAAAACTTCGGCCTATATTGTTTATTCTACTATTAGGCTACATGTATCAGAAATAGAAAGATATCGGTATCATTTAATGCAGTGACATTCTTTGATGACTGCTTCCTACGATTAGCAAAAATATCGCTTTATCTACATTTCTGTCATTTTCATCCTATACGAGGCCTATGCTATGTGAGTTTCGTTTCTAGATCAGATATATTGTAAAGAATGAAGTTTAGTCATATACATGTTGTTCCTGAAATGACGTGGAACGGCGTGTAGTCTGGATTACTATAAGTTTCACGGAATCGAGATGTCTTCATTATTTCCTTAAGTTTCGAATAATTGCATCACGAAAAGTCAGTCGATTTGAATAAGACCCGCAAGAAGCCGTCCAACTCCTGACTTGCCAAATCGAGTGATGAGCAGAAGTCGTCTGACTCACATGCAAGTCCAATGCCTTTGAAGGTGTCGGAGCAGATGGATTCATCATGATCATCATCTTGCTCGTCATCATTGCTAGCAAAACCAGAGCTCGCATGTGGTTTTTCAGGTATTCCCGAAATAATCACATTTCAACTACTCTTCGCACGAGCTTCCACTTCATTCGAGTCATTGGAACTTTGATAATAAATGTCCCTTTCATTCATTATCCGCTCGGACCGATAGTCAACCTTGTCTTGTAGTAGCTCGTTCTCCTGTCTCAGTTCATCGATGGACAGCAAATGACTTGAAATAGTTGATTTCAGAGCACCAACTTCATTATTCAAAGGTGACTTAAAGTCCACACGTGCATTTTCAATGAGGGCCTTTAATAAAAGAGTGGTACACTGTATATCGCTGGATACGTAAATTACATACAAGCATATACCAAATTCACATACAATTTGAAACAACATCTGATGCGGGATTCTCGCATGCTTACAGAGATCTGGTATGTTTTTCATACGAAATCTCACTTACTTTCGTATGCCTCTGGTATGTAGAGCTTCAAGTCACATAGGAAATATATATATATATAGGGGCGTTCCAAAAGTATCCGGACTGAGTCCATAACTTTGATAGTAATGATCTGATCCCTCTGAAGTTTAGGTATGTTGAACCCATTATCATCATTAATAAGCACAAAAAATTTCATCCCGATATCTTAATTGGTTACAAAGCTGCAAATATTTTAGTAATGTCACTACTTGAAATTTAGTGACGACCAAATTGATTATTAAGAATCGTAAGATCATATCATTTATTGTTTCTTTTCTTTCTTATGAATTCTTCTCACGACTTTGATGTCTTCTATTGCTTTAGAATGTTGACTGATTTAGTCAGATGCAAAGTTTGTTATTGAATTGCACTCGTCTCATGGATTTCACTGAGCTGCGTTCGATGTTCATGATTCACGAATTGTCACATTAAAGTTAATGACTTAATGATTTTTCAATCAATCGTCGATACAGTCCCGCGATGGAAGATACGAGTATTCAGAAACCGGAGAGCCAGCGCGCAATCATCGCCTTTTTGACATTCGAGGGGTCTACACCAACAGAAATTCATTCGAGGCTAGTCAATCAACTTGGCTCATCTGCTTTGTCACGAACTCAGGTTTTTGCATGGGCAAAACAATTTCGTGAAGGTCGCCAGAACATCAGCGATGAAAGTCGATCGGGTCGCCACTAGCCAACATGCAATCGCGAATGTCGAGAAAGTGATAATGGAAGACCGACGGTCTACAGTTTCTCAAATCACCATCAAGCTCGGCTTATCTCGTGGAACTGTACACCGCATCTTGAAAGACCATCTTCAATTGAGTAAACTGTGTGCTCGTTGGGTGCCAAAACTGCTGAATTCAGACCAAAGAACTCGAAGGGTGGAATGCTCACAAGAAAATGTGCTGGCGCTTCAGACCGAGGGAGCTGATGGATACTGGGCACGCTTCATGACAACTGATGAAACTTGGCTGCCATACTTCTCTCCCGAAACCAAAGAAGCATCGAAGCAGTGGTTGACGAAGGGTTCCACGCCCCCCGTGAAAGCAAAGTCTTCTCCAATGGCAAAGAAGATCATGTTGACTGCTTTCTGGGATGAACAAGGCATCATCCACTTGGACTTTCTTCCCGACTCCACTACAATCAATGCGGATTACTGCTGTGGAGTATTGCAAGAAGTCCATCACCATCTTCGACATCGCCGTCCAGGGAAGAAATCGAAAGTGATCCTGCTCCATCAAGACAACGCCAGACCCCATACCGCTCGGAAAACGATGGAGAGGATCGATGATCTGTGTTGGAACATCGCACCGCATCCGCCATACAGCCCAGACCTGGCACCATCGGATTATGCCTTATTTCCTCACATGAAAAGCATTCTTCGTGGAATGCATTTTGACACAAGGGAGGAGCTGGAACAGAAGACGAGATCAGTGTTGGCGTCCATCTCACCTGAATGGTTCAAGTCTGCCATTCGCAAACTTGAAGATCGTTGGAAGAAGTGCATCATGTTGCAAGGTGACTACATTGAGAAGGTTGCTCTGCCACAAGAAGACTGTTAGTTTGTAACGTGTATCCCTTTTTCTTTTTTGATAAAAAATGTTTAAATATCCATTTTTCTTTTTTGACAAAATATTGTTTTTGGTCGTCACTAAATTTCAAGTAGTGACATTACTAAAATATTTGCAGCTTTGTAACCAATTAAGATATCGGGATGAATTTTTTTGTGCTTATTAATGATGATAATGGGTTCAACATACCTAAACTTCAGAGGGATCAGATCATTACTCTCAAAGTTATGGACTCAGTCCGGATACTTTTGGAACGCCCCTCGTATATGTATGTATTACATACTACTGTCAAATAACTTTTTTCACTAATGCCAGTAGTGAATATTTCTTTTTGATAGAGTGACATTTAACTAGATTAGATTCAATGTGAATTTTATGCTCCACGATTATGTCGTCGTTGCTACTTGTCTAGCAACATTAACAAGACGCTTGGTTAGCTCTACCTTATGAACCAAGTTGATTGACATCAATCCATTGAGACGATATCTTTCGTGCAACCATGTCGACTTATATATCTCAAACATAACTATTTTTTGCGTTCATGAATTGTAATGTGTTTTTATTTCGAATTGATAATATGCTTAATTTCAAAATTTCATAATGCATAATTGTTGATGGTTGAGTACTTATTGAATATTTATGAAATGCCTTAGACTTACATGCATTAAAATCGAATTTTAAGTGTTGAAAGTGTGACTCTTAAATGTCATTATCTCATATTATCTTTATAGTGTAGGAGTTGAAGTCGAAGTAGCAGAGTTGCATCTATGGTATTGCGTTTTGGAGTGTTTCCAGACATTCTCAACAAAACAAAAGTAGAATTTTAAAAAATTAGTCTAAATAAGGATTCGACCAATTAGCCATTGAATGACACAAACAGCGGCAGTCACACTGAGCTATTCCACAGAAACAGCACGTTTGACATAGAAATATATTGTTTATCTAAAGTTGACTAGAATGGAAATCGACTCAAGGTCGTGGCACATCTGGGGGAACTAAGTTGGGACATGAACCACCAATGAAACGCCTAGAATTGCACATATGATTGATTCTAACCCAATGATTCAACCGCTGGCAAGTGTATCTAAGTGAACATGCATGCCACTTTTGTGCCACTTTTGTTTATTGCAAGAAGCTTTACTTCCATTCTAGAGGCTTTATTGCTATCAATTTCTAGGACGTTTGAATTCCAAGTCAATCCAGTTTTAAGAGAATTCACGGATGACCAGAAAATGAGGTCACGTGTACTAATTTAGCAAAATTCACCGGGTCAACCGCGCCAACCAATACAGAGTAGTCTGGCAGCCAGAGAGAGTTTCTGCCAGGAACGAGGCTGAAAAATGAGACTTTCACAGAATGATTTACACCCTATGCCTACTACGAATCTGCGCGTCTGCCGAGTTCTAGTGAGTTCCTCTACTTGTCGGACACGATCAAAGAAAAACACTTATAAATCCAATGGGACATAGATTGCAGTTTTTGTTAGGAGTGTGCACAGAAAATTTCATTTTTGCCAAAAAACTGCAATCTGCTCCCCATTGGATTAACATGTGTTTCTCTTTGATCTTGTCTGACAAGAAGATGAACTAACTAGATCTCAGCATAGGGTGCACATCATTCTGTGAAAATCTTATTTTCGGTCTCGCTCCCTGCAGAAACTCTCTCTGGCTGCCGGACTAGAGGAATACCATTCACTTCCAACCAGAAACTCGCAAATACAAAGATCTGCTTGTAAAATTTTCCCTGATTCGCATGATGACAAATAGATCGCAACAAACGACGCGCAATGCTTAGATGATTCCACAGATATAACATTATTCCACCAATAAGATAATGAAAGCAATTTTAATCACGAAAATGGTCAAAAGCGATGTATGTTGTCGGAGCGACGTCAGGACGTCAGCGATCACACTATGATTTGGTTACCGACTGTAAATAGACCGGGCACGGTTCCAACTCTAGATGGACGACATGTCATTATATTTCATCAATTCAGCAAAATGAGGTCAATGGCTACTCCTACTGACGCATTGGGGAATTGTTTGTGTGGGGATGCAATCAATTTCGCGTCCTCATGGGATACAAGCTAAATCGGGTATGACAGCAGGCCTACTGCTTCAAATAGGGAGCGACCGAACTAAGATAATTCAGAATTAATTCAGATAAAGCAATTGAATTCTCAGGACGATCAACACATCAAAATTTGATGCGGATTCGCACTCGAAAGATAGATTGTCATCCGAAGTCAACATTTTATTGATTATGAATAGTACTTTTTATTCGTTTTTAGTAGTACTGCATATCGGTCTTACGTTCAGAGGAAAAGCATTTCATTCAAGTGCGCCAAATTTAAATCTCACTCAGTCAGTTACTCAACAAATTATTCAACATACCGCATCTGGCCAAATGCCTCCAGCGAAATTGAAACATGACGATAGTTGCCATATGCATATTTTTTATTATTAGAATATATTTGTCAAATGTATCACATGAGACATGCTCTTCTTCTTCTTCGGCGTTAGTTCCGCGTTGTCCTCTCTCCTGGATCGCTGTCTCCACTTCCATCGGTTGTGGGCTTGGTCCGGATGGCGTCGATCCATCTCTGCTTCGCCCGGCCTCTTGGTCTTCTCCCACTGACGTTGAGATTGACTATAGACTTACTATAGACATTGTATTAACATAGCTATAATCTAATTTATTGCACAATTTTCCACTAGGTTAGCTGCTTTAATTTATTTTGTTCTCTAAAACTTCCTTCGAATTTTTAGCCGTGCCGTGATTAAATTTAATTTAGAACAGCACGGACTCTTCTTGGCGTGCTCTTACTTAAGCTGCCGATTAAAGATTGATGATTTGCGTTTTATTCTTCTACAACTACAGTTATTCCCGCTCGTATATTCGACGTGTGCTTCCAAATATCCAAAGCAGGCATTCAATTATCCGAAATGTATATTTTATTATTCGAAGTGTACATTGAATCATCCGATGCTTTCTGTTTTTTTTTAAAAAAAATAATTGACTGTGTAATTTTTGCCATTGAGAAAACGGCTGGTACGCGAAACGTCTGGCGCATAACATCTGCCTTTTTATTCAAAACACTCGCATATTGGAAAAAAGTATTGGGGAGAGACTAACGACAAATTATTGTTTTTCTCATATTATGAACCTCCCGACGAAATCCATCAACTATATATTGACTGTGCATTGACACCAGAGATAAATTGCCTTGTCTGCCTTGTTTGGTCAAGAGATGACATTTTTTAATACTGATGGTCACGCCAAGAACTACATGTAGTCCCGAGGGGCAGAAGGATCCACTTGCCATTGAACGTAATGCAAATTCAAGCTTGAATTCTGACGAACTAAATCATTGACACAGCATTGAACGCACACAGTCAGTAAATTCAGATCGTGAGGAGTCGAACGATGTCAATAATATTTCCATTTGACGAATTTACCACGGAGAAAGTTTGAGTCAAAGATAGGTACTGTTCACTTTGGCAGATGTCAAGTCTTCATTGTGACAACGCTAGCCGCGTGTTCCCTGATACAACTTTCCTTACGCATTGCGCGCGCTTTGCCAATCACGTAAGCCACAGGGAGACGGATCTTTCCACCTCTCTCTACCATTGCATACAATTGCTGAGATAGAATCGCGTCACCTCTAGAGTAACAGCGACAGATGAATCCATCTCTGAGCAGTGTCTCATTCGCTTGAGGTACTACCAGTGGGCCTACACGTTCGGTTATGACCGAGGCTTTGAAAGAATTAACCCTCGCCCCACTGGGGGAAAATTTCTCCCCCCTGATCTCCCAAACTTTTGCACCAATTTTGCCAAAAAGCACATCAATCGAATGGGGATTGAAAGTGGAGTCAGAAAAACAGCATCAATTTTACTTTTAACGTCATCCCTAGGATGAGGTGAAAATCAAAGGTGAAAACCGCCACTTTCTAACAGATTTCCATTAGATCACTATTTGAAATGAAAAATGACAACAAAAACTAATAAACCATACACTAATCGAAAGATCTGGTTAAGGTGGTTAACAAAACGTTGATATATTGATCGCTCTGAGATTACATCAATGTATTAGATGAGGTCAAAGGTTAAAAAGCGGGAGAATGAAACAGCCCAATTCGGTGACTTTTATCAAGCAATATGATTTTGAAACATTTCAATAATTGCTGATCAGGTGCAGAACTAAAAAGTACAAAAATTAATAAATAATCATATTTGAAATTTGAATTTTAAACATGCATACATAATAGGCAGCTTATTTCATCAAGAATTGATACCGCAACATACATAAAAAGTGAATTCATACCGAAATCAGGCAACATATTCCAAACAGTCAGATTTTAAAATAGCTCTCACGCCAGAAGTAGGGGAAGCGGGACTAATATGGGCACCCTATGGGTTTTCCAGACTTATTTCTTACAAAAGTAATTCTTTTTTTCCCGGGATAACTCATAGGGCAAGAAGAGCGTATCAGCCAACTCTACAAAAAGATGAAGGTTCTAGGATCCATAAGGAAAAATTTGGAAGCGATTTTGTAAAAAGTGTCAAAATACCCATTCAGCCCCATAGCACGGAGAAATATGGGCACTTACTTGTGGCTATATGGGTTTTGCATATTTTGACTTATTAAATGATGTTTATCAACGGTTTCATAGTTTCCTATACATTATTGGTTCATCAAGATAAGAAACATAAATGGAACATGGCATTATCGGCTGCACATCGATAGTTAAACAAGGCTTCTTTTACATAGCTTGAAAAGTCATGAATCATCATTTTACTTGATTTTGCATTTGTCACAAAATAACAAACGTTGAATGAATCGCCTCTTCATTCACGCCACACCACTCACATGCCAAATTCTTATACGGCATTTGGTGCAAAGGTCAAACATCGTGGCTTATTGTCAATCGCCACCGATAACATGCATGTACAGGAGTACAAACAACTCATGGTAGACTGAAATGATACTTAATAGCCAACTGATATGTCTCGAGCGCTGTAAGGGCAAACTAAACTGATGCTAATCTCATTAGCAAGATAGGTGCTCATGATGAGAACTTTAAAAGAAGAATTTATCTCATTTAGTTTGCCATCTAACTTTCTACAGTAAACTTGAAAACAATAGGCCTGTCTACAAATTTCATGCTTTGGCGCATTGTTTGAATCTCTTTTCTTTCCACCAAATTCTTATAAACTTTTTGCATTGATTCATAGTTCCATTTATGTCTTTCTATAAATCTCTCATAGATTCTGAGTATTTGTCTGGAAAATAAGCAATGCCAGACATAATAATAGTGATGATAAAAATGCACTGCCTATTTTACCCCAGTGATATTTTAGGAGTGAGGTTGTAAGGTAACTTTTCTTAGACTCGCGTTTTACGGAAATTATCAATCGTTGGCCTAAATGGAAGTTAGATTGTTTATCTGCATGTAATTGCGATGACGGATCAGTTTTCGTTTGCCTCGAACAATCACCCTACACCATAGAAATTGATAACAATAAAACCTCTAGAATGGAAATGAAACTTCATGCAATACACAATAGTGGCACAAAAATCGCACGCATTTTCACTTAGATACACTTGTCAACGGCTGTTTCATTGCGTTAGAATCAGTCACATGTGTAATTCTAAGCTTTTCATCGGTGATTTTCGCCCCAACTTAGTTCCCCCGGATGTGTCGCGACCTTGAGTCAATTTCCATTCTAATCAACTTCAGATGAACAATCTATTTCTATGCCCTACACAGAATGAGATGCTGAGCCAAATAAGCGACTGATCTTCATTGTCGTTACTTCAGCGATCAAATTTGTGCATTTTCCGCTATCCTCTTAGTGCATGTGCACGTGTGAGCGCGTGCTTTCCTCAAATGAGCTGCGCTGTCACATGCGGATAGACAATGACCATGATTGGCTCTCTATCGAATTTGAAGTTCATACGAGCAATGGTTCCGAAGCTAGAGGCCGAAGAACTCAAATTACCCATAATAGTCCGCTGCCCATATTAGGCCCGCCTCCCTACTGTGCTAAATTTATTATCCTTCTGTCAAAAGTTGCATAATGCGTGAACTAAGCTAATAGAAATCCGGTGGCCATACCTTGCTTGGATAAAAAGATATTCAAAAATTCGCCAGGGGGCAAAAATCCTCCACCACTAGTCGGGCGAGGGTTAAAACAATATTTGATGGGATTGAACTCAAACTAGAATGGAGTTATTCTTTTGCCTGGCAGTGGTGATCCATTACTTTCGGCGTCAACATGGAGAGTTGTCGACTCAGAGACAGATTGCTGTGTTCTCCGCTTGCTCAAGAAGATTAATGCAAATATCATGAATGAATAATCAGTTTCTTGATGATATAGCGTCTTTTCAAATCAGTAAATTGCTACATTAAGCAAATAATCCTAATAACTAATTAACAATTCAAATTTTTGCATGCGAAAACATTATTCTGCTACAGACAATTTCATTTTCTTTCACATTTTCTTCTATTAAGATCATTAATAAGGTCATTATGGTTGTCCCATGCGCTACACTCGAAAAAGACGACAACCGCTTATATGGTGTTAAGGTCATAACCGCGAAAAATAAATCCTGAGAGGAAAATGTCTCATCAGTTTAGAAGAAAATTGCAGAATAAAAACAATCCTCTGAGCTGTATTACTTCAGAAAAAAAATTCCTCCACAAATTTTCCAACCAGTATTATTTAACAATAAGAAAGAAATGAAATCAATTGCCAAGCAAAAGATGTGCGGCTGGCATTAAGACTCGAACTTGCTACCCCAGGTTACCTAGACTTGTGGTTCGACCAACTGAGCACCAACCGCGTACATGCGACCACTGTAAATTAGCTGAATCAAGTCATATAATATAGTCATGCAGGCATACACAACAAGCTGTTTGTTTTACATGTTGATTGTTTGTTGCTCGTAAACGAAAAACAACGCAAAGTGCATGCCAGGCCTTTCGACTGGTTCACTTTCAGGCATTACACCGGTGTGAAACAGATGCACTAGCATTTGAAGTGTTGTACACTATGGAATTGGTAAATCACTGATATGTTTAAACAAAGATAAGAAATCATTAAAAACAAGATTAATTAAAGTTAATTACCAAGGTAAAGCTAGAGACAAAACATTTCCCTTTCTGTACACACAAATTTGGTTGAAGGCGTTTGATGTACAATACCTCGGCAATACGCAGACGTAGCAGAGTGCTGCGCCCCACATGAAATAAAACACTAAAAGCCGTTTCTGCAGGCTGGCATTTTAGTTCAAATACATGGCGTGTGATAGAGCTGGACGGAGGTAGTTTGGCACGTGGTCGAGTCTTAAATAACTGTAGCCATTTTGGAAAGTGTTTGTTTGCCCTCTCTTGAAGAATCCGACTTATTCTGCCGATGTATCTGTATCTGCAAACACACACGAAAGAACAAATTACGTTTGATTGGGCAGTAACTGAACGGCGATCTTTCAAAAGGGCCACGGGAACTTTACCGCACAGAGAAAACCACTTTCGGCTCAACGGCTACAAAAAAATACTTTTAACAGCTCTGCAGAAGATGTGCATCAAGCGCCTTCAACCAAATTTGTGTGTATAAAAGGAAAATATTTTGTCTTTAGCTTTGCCTTGGTAATTAGCTTTAATTAATCTTGCTTTTAGTGATTTCTAGTCTTTGTTTAAACATGTCAGTAATTTATCAATTCCATAGTGCAAAACACTTCAAATGCTAGTGCATCTGTTTCACACCGGTGTAATACAGTCCGTTTAATAAAAAGTGGATCATCCTAAAGTTTGACTAAATAAAACATAAGTATGATACAGAAAGCATTTTTCATGTTATTTCATGTCCCTAATATACATTATTTAAATGTCCTTATATAATCTGATAAGCTATGATACAGCAACGGTTCTTAAGAAGCTAATATTTTGTGGCCCTACCCTTATTGTCAATGACATTACCAATTCGTCTAGGCATTGATTCGATGATATCGTTGATTTTTGACTGATCTAACTTTCTCCACTCTCTTTTTAACAGTGACGTAGTTGTGATACGCCATCTGTAGGTAGCAGTGAACGACGAACGTTACGTTTTAGAATACTCCACACATTTTCTATGGGATTCAGATCAGGAGAACGAGCTGGCCAAGATAATGTCCTAAGCCCTAATTGAGACTTGCATAAGTTGACTCTACTACTCCTGTGACACGTAGCATTATCATCCATAAACAACCAAATCGATGGATCACCAAGTTGATCTGTCATTTGGCCAATGTTCATTCGTAAAACATTCACATAGCGTTCAGAATTCATGGTTCCTTGCTGTATGTGAAGTTCAGAGCTGGACGGCAGAGTCTGTACGACAGAGTCGAAAATCATCATCATGCCATCGATGCACATTTGTGTAAGGGACATTTAGTCGCTTGCTTGTAGCTCGCAAAGAAAACCCTAGTTCTAGCAAGGCTGACACTTTGTCTTTTGTGAATTCGATCTCGTTATTGTTCATTTGTGCTTTGTATTGTTTTCAACCGGTAAGAGATAGATTTCTATCTGAAAGCAATCAGGAGTGCTGCCAACACCACCGCAACGAAGTCAGGAAGCTATGGAACATGAAGTCCAGTTAATCACATGTAGCGGTTACATTATTGTTGATGAATAATGGTGCTATACTGGCTCTGATTGACCGATTTTCTTTATTTTTGTTTTGCTTGATAGCTTTTGGCTTGTAGAACAACATATTACATAACAAAGGAAACAAATGTAACTTTATAAGTGTGAGGTATGATTTTGTGTAACATTGCTAAATGAAGATCAAATTATCTACTACTTCTTTATCTATAACAGGAAAATAACTCAATATTCATGCTTGAAATTTCCAACATTGATGTTAGCAAGCACAACTGACATATCTTCCAAATTTCAGAGAAATTCGTTCAAGTTTGGCGGAGTTAGACAAAGTTGAAGTTAAGGCGATGTTTAAGGGTGATCCATTTTTTCTGAAACACTCTGTAGCTGAAAGAGAACCAGTCGAAAGGTCTCACATGCACTTTACGTTGTTTTTCCTTTACAAATGTTGCAAAAGGTCAAACTTCTTTCATGCTTATTGTTAAATAGCTTAAGTACAAAAGTTGTAGTAGCAATAGCATTAGCAATTGATATCAAACTATGAAACTATGAACATTGTCAGCAGGGTGCTACTTCATTACAGGCTGCATGAAGAGATTCCTTTTAAACGTGGAACGGCTGCATCTAAGTGAGCTGCGTCTTTGTTCTGATTACGCACGCAAAAGGCCTCTAAACGAAAGATTGGCGTTCTCACGACACCGCGTCACGTTGTCTCACAAAACCGTGTCCGTCAAAAATAGCGGGAGATTTATCTCCTCGCCACCTGTCAAGATAACTGTCAAATGAGTATTTCCTAATTTGAAATGCTAAAAGCTGATGCTGCAAAATGGCCAATATTACATTAGTTAATTGCTTGACAGCAATTCCAGATCAGGTGTCAAACATATTTAACAGAAATCATTGCATCAGTTGCGTCTGAATAAAGAAAATGTTCGCAATGGTATATCAATTAGAAAACATTCAAATCATGACAAGGATATATGATTATTGGCGACAATGTTCATCTGCTACAGATTCCCATCTCGCTTGTTTACTTCATCATTAGATCCCAGCTTCATTCGCCATATCTGCAACTGCAAAAATGAACTTTGAATATATTGAAAGTCGGAAAGGCTCGAAACTTGTCCTTCTTGAAGAAAAGAAGGCTGGAAGATGGTGACATGGAAGCATGGGACTACTATGGTAGCTGCAGTGTGGTATCCATTTCACAAAAACTTCTTTCATAGATCTGTGTCGAGTCTCCGTGTACTGCACGTGGGATTATGAGTTGCTTGAACTGTTTTGATGTTAATGTTCTATATGAAACTCAATACCGATTGCTTGTCAGCGTTAACCAGCGGTATCTGTAGGCAAGAAGCAACGGGAAGTACCATTAATAGATAAGGAAATCTGCGACCCACTGATACACTGAATTCATCACGCGACTCAGTTAGATGTCACCCGTGGAACAACGAAATTGAATGTCTAATTCTATAGTTAACACTTCCCAATCAACCAATTCATTCTATACGCCCTTTAGTAATCGTAGTTTTCATTAAATTGAAAACAAAATGATGTCATTGAAAATTTAATTAATCGCAGTTTCAGTTTTTACAAACACAACGTATAAATGATTTAATTCAACGAAATTTTCACAGTTTCTTTTGACAATCTTCATCTAATTGAGTTCAGTCTCAAAATCAATAGAATCAATGATTCACAAATGAATATAACAAAGTGTGGAATGCCATGAATCATTTTAACATTCTATTTACCCTATTCTACAAAAGCATTATCACACATGCACAAAATCTGATGACAACAGTGAACAAAAGTCCAATAGAAACGACAAAATATTATTTTACAAATTAATGAAGGACAAAATAATGATTGTTGCAATGATAAACACAATGAAATCAGCAGTCAGTCTGGATTTTTCTTTTGTTGACAAGGAAGCTTTTGTAGATACATGAGCAATCAAACAGTGTCGTAATTGTCATGATAACATAGAAATTTTGAAACAAAATGACAAATAATCATCAAATTAAATTGATTCGTTTCAAATTTGACAATGTTAAGTGTGATATGTAAATTGAAGACATTTACCTCAGCGAACCATAATCTGTTTCTCATGAAAAAAACTTTTACGTTTCACTTAATCAAGAAATTGCAACAATTTTTTCAGCAGAACTCTTACAGAATGAACTTCCAAGTAGCCTCATAGGAATATAATTGTCGTTGTACTTCAAAAGTCTGTGGTAACGATAATTTCAGGAAAGCTTTTGCATCTAGAACGCATTTTGCAAGAATTTGTAATTGCTCCAACATGCCTGTCGAAAGCAAGTATTAAGATTATCTTAAAATGAGGAAATCTGAAATCAAGCCTCGGTAGAATGATCATTAATCTGAAGGAGGAGGAAAAAAGCGCACATGTTCTTAGCTACGCATACTAATAGCACAGACTACCTGCATGACCAAAAATGTAAGAAGGCATGTGCATTGTTTGTCCCTAAAATAAAGTCAAAAACCTAATGCATGTATGACCTTACACTTATGGATTGGATTGCAAGAAAATGCTACCGTCTTGAATAATGGATAGAACTAGATAGCTAGAAAGAAAGAAAGAGAGAGAGAGTGAGGTAGGAACTTTGGAACATAAATCCTCATCGGCTTCACCGGAAAGACATCTCAGAAACGCATCACTTGGGACATATAGCATTGCCATCGTTGGTTTGCAGCGAAGGTAGTATTTTACAACTCCTGAATGATAGTTTATCGAGAATGTCGAACAAACGGCCGTGAAAATTTGGAAAGCGCAAGATAGCACTGACTTATCTGAGGGAGCCAAGGGTTGGAAATTAGAATGCGAATTTCACTGCATTTCAAACTATTGAAAATTAAAATACGCAAAATACGTAAATGGAGAAGGTAGTTGTAAAAGTTCTTTACTTTCTCTGACTTGCGGACGCGGACAACACATGTCTACATAAATGTACATGTACATGTACTTCAGATATGAAATCAATTGAACGTCACATCTGCAGTTTTTGAGCAAAACATGCAGGAAAGGGATAAGAATATTCTGATGAGGCAATTCATTGCTTTCATAGTTGAATACAAGGTCCTTCTTATTCTTTCCTTAGAGAGATTCATGTATATCCCGAGATCGCACTAGTTTAATCAAAATGAAATTAAAGATCATTTGAACAGTTCAATTCGATTTTAAGCTAAAACCATATCTCACTAAATATCAAATTCAGACTGTTGTGCAGAACAATGCAGTTTGTGAAATCAATCCATCATAATTCCTCTTAAAGTTACTTTAATTGCTAATTCAAACTATTATTACATATATTTAATTATTGAGGAATACTTGGATGATTTTTATCATCATGTGGCGACTATTCTGATTATTTGCTCTAACATTTCTGGGAGCTCTATCCACCACGCTATCATTCATCAAAATATTTTTAGGACCTTGTAGTATGCAATATTTAGCACTTTTCAATAATCATATTATCCTTATTGTCTGGTAGCATAATCAATTAGCTGGTAGATGCATATTATATCGTTGCTATTATAAAATATTCTCAAACGATAGATGTTACGTATGTATTTCTGGATGTTATCAAACATTATTTAAAATGCATGTAGAAGCACATAAAACCCCATAACCAAGTATGCATGCCTCTTGCTTTCTTACAACTCAGCATACTTGAAAGTTCATCCTATAAGTTCTAATGAATAAATGCATTTGACGGACATGGATCTCAAACCAATCTCTTTCGCACCAGGATTATGCATGAAAATGATAGAGCTAGCAAGCATCTTTAACTAGAGCATCTTCAAAAGTATCGGAAAAAATGTAAAAAGGAAAATTCTCGATTTCTGATTGGCTAGTGATTGCTTTGATTCGTTTCATCATCTTGCTTTCTGGATAACTATGGATGGTCTTTGAATCTGAATAAGAAGTACTTCATGAATCTCTACCACATCATTATCATTTCATTATCCAATGTAATCTAAAAGCTACACTTTTAAAAGAGACTGATTTGAGATAAACTTCTTTATGAGTTAATTTCAGGTAATGTGTTCATGAGACTGAAATTAAATCATACCAAAAATGTTCAATTTCAAGGATTCACGGAAGGAATGAATTCGTACGTTCGGTAAGCTGATAGAAATACATCTCACTCTTCTTGACGGATCACAGTTTTTCACAAGGAAATACTCCATTTCATTTCATTTACTGAATATGTCGGCATAAAAACAAATCGATGAGATTTATGCTTGATATCACCGTTGCTGAATTATCGAAGTCATCAAGAGTTCGAAGGGTCTGGTAATTAGATAAAGTACTGGCAACACAATTACCAGGAAGTGTTTGGATTGATGTTTTTGACCTGAGTTCTTTCCATCATCTTCTTCAGATCTCCAAGATCCATGAATATACACTGAAAGGATAAATGCATAATTTAATTCAAGAATATCAATTTCCAGATGAGTCAACAGCTTTCTATTGCTTCAAAAATGAATATCCATTTTATAATGGATTTACATGAAGATGCAGTGAAATTAATGATAAATACTCATAAATGTATAGTGTGGGACTTTCATCCGCGCTGAACGCTCAGTGAATGTCTAACAGAAGGCTTTTAGATGAGTACTCAGATGAGCATTTTTTATTGATTATAGAAATGACGTCATAATTTCCATGGATATCGATTGAATTACTGGGCAGAAACAGTATGAGAAATAGACTAAATAACAAATTAATGAAAATATACTTTCAAGTGTGATAATCATGTCTTTTCTTTTCTCGGAAAAACTCCACCTGTTGAAAATCAATTAGAATATATCATATGTTCTAATTGATCTTCAACAAAAAGTGGTGGAGTTCTCCGGAAAATAAGAATAGAAATAGACTAAGAAAGCATATTTACAGATTGCCGAGTACCAGGATGGCTGGTCGATAATTGATTGAGAACATAGCAATTAAGAATAGGTGTATAGGTGCCTAGAACAGTTGCAAGTTTTATTCATTTTTCATACATTTTCGATGACTAATTTGTAAACAAACAGCGATGCAATGCATATAAAAGTTATCAGAAGAAATGACCAATTGTCAACTTTTTCTCAAACTGTATTATAACAATAATTCAAATCAGACTGTGCCTATTTCACAAACAGATTCATTTCAAATGCTATTGATGCGATTTATTAACTATCGCTCAATTCGAGTCAACGTATTTAACAATTTCATTTACATGAGTCAATTTATTTCTCATATTTTCATGCACTTGAAGAAGCGGAAATGCGGCATTGAATCACTGAATTCACTGAATCATTCTGTCTTCATTACTGCGATTACAAAACCAATTCATCACGATTTTTTGACTACAATAAATTGTAAACAGTCTCCCAGCATCTACATTAACCAATAGACAGATTGTAGCAGCATCAGGAGGCAAAAGTCCCTTGGAATTTAGGTGGAATTTGTAATGTACAACTTGGTTTGCATCCAAGATTTTTCTGTCCAATGCTTGCATCATCAGTTGAGAATGAACAATAGGTATTTTCTGACATGTTTATGAATTGTGAATTCTGTCTATATCAGTGCGCATCTGTGCATTTGTACATAATGATATGACTATCATTATATAATGAGAAAATAATGAGCTGATAATGCGATCATGTGTAACTAAAGAAAAGTCAATCGAGAACACATTTCATAAGGCGACATTTTTAAAAATTCTTACAATTTATCATCCAAAGACTCATCCAAGTATTTTTGTGGTTGATGTCTCCATAAAGCGTAGGGCTAGTTTGATAAAGTGATAATGCATCATTATTAAACACAACATAGATGCTGCATTATAAGTGCCTTAATTAGGTGATGGGATGACGCTTGAAATAAAACTAAAGAATGCTGCATATTAAATTTTGATTTTCAGCTTTTATATTCAATGAAGTCTACGATAGAAAATTATGTTTGTTCAAGTTAAATTACTTCTAAAATTTACAAAAATACATTTGAAAGAACAGATATTTTCAAAGTTTAATATGTTCAGAAATAAACAAAGCTTATTTACTAGAGGAATTTGCACAATACATTGTCATTATGCAAATCGATGCCGACCTTGAGTCAAACTGAAAAAAAGAAGTTTACCAACATAAATTGAATACGCTAAATTGAAAACTTCATTGATATTCCCAATGTAGTTAATTCATATCACACCTTCGATTTCAGTTACAATTCAACGTGATTGTCACTCAACTAAGAATTCAGCTAGTTGTTTTAGAATTTGAAGGAAGAATGCAACTAATCTACTTTCTAGATTTTTTCTGGATCTAGAATTTTTCTATAAAAATAAAGCCAAATTTTTCTTTGCTTGTTAAATGGAGCAGATCAAAATTTCTTCGATTTCAATATGGTAATAACGACAGAATCGACGTTTGAATCAGTCTGACACAGTAACATTGTTTTGTGCGACGGAAGCGAGGAAGCAACAGGCTTGCAGAGTGATTTTGCCATGTCCGGTTAGGCACTTCTTGTTTTACTGCACTCTTGTCTATAGACTTTCTAATAATAAGATGTAATGTTGAGATATTTGCCTTTTACAAGCAAATAGAAACGCAAATAAATATTGATATCGACGACATACAACCAGCCTTTCACAAGCATCATTCGCTGGTATTTAGATAGAGCTGATAAAAGCTTGCTGCATAGACCTAGACCTACATTCATTAAATTGTGTTCATCTCTTCCTATGCACAATAGCGTAAGCCACAATTACCACATGTTGTATTCTTCTAAATAAGATATAGCTGCATTTTTAAAGTTATCAAAACAAAAAAGGTTTTAAACCGTTTTTGAACATGCTGTATCAGCCGTGCGCGTTGTTGAACGTGGTTGAAAAACACTTTAAGCTTGGTGCTGAAGTTGTTGGACGGGGTTTAGAAAGCCACACTTTTCAACATGCATTTTTTATAGATATATGGTTTTTCAATGGCATTTTTAAACATGGCTTTCAGAATGCTTCTAAAGGTGTTGTATTTCATACATCAAAGCAGTCACTCAAGCTGTCAATTCATATATAAAAGATAGTCAAGTGAAGGATGCGATGCAGCCGTTGGATTAAAAGAAGCTAAAAGTATCATTATTTTGTTCAAAGCATTAAGAAAGGCACACAGCTTCCAACCATATTCAATTTCTAACCGTAAATCAACTGAACTCAATCTGAAAAGTTTTTCCTTAATCTTTTAAAAGATTTTAGGCATCGCTATTTACCTTCATCTCCTTGTGATGGGGCATCCGTCTGTACAACATAACCGGAGTCCATATTTGAATCAATGAAATTGTTTTGGCGATTCAATTCGATAACACTGGAAGGTTTTGACGGAGTCTTGTAGAGTCTTGTAGGCACCTCAACTCCTTCAATGCAAAACATCAAATTTGAAAAATGTCAAAAATGTATAGAGTTTGTTGCAAAGGGAATGCAAGCTAAATTGCATTAAGAATTACATTGGACACTGGAAACAAATATGTAAAGTATAACCTCCAGCATAAGTTCTGCATGAATCGAGGCCGCTCTGCAGCTACTGCGATCCGTGCGTCTGTCGAGTTCTACTTCCTTCCTTTTCTTGTAAGACCGAAGCAAAGAAAGCACAGGGAAACCAATTAGAAGCAGACTGAAGTTTTGGTAAAATGACATTTTCTGTGTTATTTCTGATTAAGCGACAAGTACTAACTATAAAGTCTTAAGCTTGGCATGGTACACATCCATGGTACAATATATTGATTATGTGTCCTTAGATCATATGATTTTATGTAATGTGCCTTTATTGTCTATGGAGCTAAGCACATTTAAGTTTTAGCAAGCATCCGAATATCGGCAAACACGACATCTCGATTGGAGTTTAACCACATTTAGCCAACCATTCTTCACATACATCACCGATCAAAGACATGATATGTAATGTACATAATGGAAATTCATGACTCCTGATTTTATTGCTCACTCAATCAGGGAAACACAGAAAAATGCAATTTAACAGACAAAATCAGTCTGCTTACCATTGGATTTACAAGATTTATGCTTCTTTTAATTATGTCTGACAAGAAAATGAGATTCAGAAAAGCCCAGCCATACGGTGTATACAAATGCACATCAATCTGTAAAACAATTCTGTTATGTCTCTTTTTCGGCCTCATGCCCTGCGGTACTGGTGATCGGAATGTATTTCTTATTCAAGGCGATGAAGCGCATCCAGATCCAGGGAGACGATTCGGTCTCCCAACTTGATCAAAACAGTGTATTGCCTAGAATCACATTATGAACACTACACAACATACGTGTATTTGCGCGCATGCTTTTTCAAATTGTTTATTCATTTAATCAAGTTTTTTAATCTTTGCACTAGGAATCGAATGCCCAGATTCATTTTTATTTTTCAATATTTCGAAATTCTTTAGAATTTTGCTGAGACTTTCCTTTATTACGACTTATTTCACATCTGTGTAATGGCGGAATATTACTTCACAAGTCTATGTAACTTCAAAAGAGAATTGTAGGAACATATATGACTTGAAGGTAGCACGCTTTTCACACTATTGGAAAAATTACAAAAAAGATAAGTAAAAACTTCTCCTCGAACTTGAGATAACTGAAATCTTGATGATGTTATAGAACTCCTTCTCTGCATTGTTTTATGATAAACTCGAGGCTTTGTAGTCGCAAACAGGTTACCATCGTCAGGAAAATGACTAGTGTGCATCGTAAAAGGGCTCAACAGAACTGTGACAAGAGGCAAACAGAATTTGACAGACTTTTGAAAAATGTTTATTTCGAAATATGGAAATACCCGCATATACATTTTAGATCCATCATGGCTATTCACATCGGATCTATCTGTATCTATTCACATCAGTTTCATACATTGACATTTCCTTGTCAGATAAGGTAATGCTGACTTGTTTAATATTCCTGCTTCGTACTAACGGCAAGTCATGCAAATATCAAAAATGTAAAACTTCGATACTATCAATCAAATAATGAAAATTACATAAATCATTGTATAAAATTATTCCCTTTTTTGAGAATATCCAGTTGGGAGAATTTTTTGAAATTCATCAAAAGTAGGAAAATCAAAGCATGCATAGAACTTGATCAAAAAGTTCCACAACCGAAATTTTGATGTCTCGTTCGACAAAATAATATTGGCATTTATCAATGACACATTGTACATAATAAGATGTGCGTGAGGTATTCATTGTTAAGCTAGATATCTATTCTGTACCTATTTGAGTGCAGAATATCAGTCAATGGGATTCGTGATATGTAAGTGGCAAAGCAATTCAAATATTTATCATTTGATATAAATGGCCGTATGATTCTAAAGACAGCAAGACCTCTATTTGAGAATAAACTGGACAGTTTTATGAAGATCAATCTAATGCACACTATTCACACCCCTGTCCTAGTCGAAAGAAGCATGGCCATGTACCAAGAGCACATGTGCCGTCATAAAGCTTTAAGCGACATGCTGTACATGATTATGCTTCCTTTTCGCATGCCAGAGACTTTGCATCAGAGGGAGATGTACGCAAGAATCGGTCACGCAGCCCACTAAAGTTTCTAGAATATCGACTCTTTCATGACATCATTCTAACAATGCGTTTTAACATCTGTGCTGCCATGATATTCCTACGAACGTTGTTTATTATGACTGGCCATTTTTTGCCACTTGATGATATGACAAAGCATGATGCTAATGTTGCTGTATTGAAATGCTGAGCTAATACATGTATTTACAGGTCATCGCTATACACATAATTTTATTAATAGAATTCTAATGAAGCCATGATTCGAAACTTTAAGATATGTTTTTATAATGTGTCTTCATTTGAAATAGAATTCCAAATACAATTATCTCAAAAATTCGAATTCTAATGCACAAATAATTTTTTGTGCTTCTTTTTTTGTGCTCATTGATGAACATAATATCAGCAGTTCAATTCCGGGAAGCATTTGGAAGAAACATTTTTTCTTCGGGTACACAGGTATTTTTTATCTAGCCAAAATTTCTGCCTTTCAGATTTCTTAATGGCGTGGAGTATGCTGGGTACACCCATGCCAGATACCTGCATCAGTATATGGGTTTGCGTGTACATAAGAACAAGGTACAAAATAACGGTACAAATGACCTTAAATAGAATTGTTTGACACTCCTTCCATGCAATTGAGAGAGCTTTGAGAGAAATTTGAGATTTTTTTGAGAGAAATTCTGGCGGTACACGAAATACCGTTGCAAAAAAGTATTAAATTCTAAGTACAAACGTTACATCTTTAAGACTCGTAATGACGCCTGTATACCCGAAGAAGTATTTTTATTATGCTACTACTTTTGGATGCTACCTCAACATAAAACTGTCTGATGTCCCCAAAGGAAATGATCAAGTGAACCACGGTCTACCAAAGAGTCATTGAAGGAAATACACCTTCAATTAAGTACTTTCAAAATTTCTGATCTAAAATTCGTTACGAAAAGCACACCTTTGAACTTTTGATCTTGACATATCTGGCTGGCTACAGTGCGGTTGTGCGCTCGTGATCTTCTGAGATACAAATGATTAGTTCTGTGTAACTTATGATTGTGTGGTCCTCTGGTCTAGCTTTTGGCATCATTTCATTCGTATTGGCGTCGTACATACTTCTCCGATCTTCGTTTTGCTCCACATTTCCGAGTTCCCTTGGGATTTCTTGTGATTTTCAGCTGTGATATTGATTGGCTGTTATTCCTCGATCTGCGCATTTTGTTCTTCGTCATTCTCAATCCACGTGATCTCTAACCTCGTCGAGTTCAACAGTGCATGCACAACGTCGGTGTGAATTACGTCATTGCCTGTTTGCGCGGTCTCTGATATTGCATTCGATTTCTACAACTGATTGCCGTAAGTCACAGCTGATTTCAGAAGAATTATTGTGATCATCTAAAGCAACCCTCCTCGCCTGATCCGTGAATTATTGATTTCTCACGTGACCTTGACGCAGAGTCCGTGTCATTATCTTCGTTATTATGATGTTGTCAACTGCAAGCAATTCAATATTATCAATGACAGATGATGAATTATTGGTTCGGAAAGCGAGTATTAAGAAAGATGACCCAATCAGTGCACTCGTGACCTTGCGACAACAAAAGTCTGATACGGCAATTAAACCTAATACGAATGTAGAAGATATTTATAAAACTTTTGAAAAGCTTCTGAATGATAAGCTGTCTCCCTTTCTTTCTACTATTTCCAATCTTGCTAAAAAGGTTGAAGAATTACAAGATAGCTATACCAAGTCTCATGAATCTTTGTCAAAAAGATTGACTGACCTGCAAGGGGAAAATGACAATCTCAAATTGAGATTTAATGCTTTTGAAGATACTATGGTTTCTTTTGGAAATAATATATTTGATGAGATCGAAAGGAGGAATTGGCGTGAAAGCAACATCATTATTCGAGGTTTAGACGAGCCTATCTCCGGAAGCCCAAAAGAAAGATTACATGTTAATAGTTCCAAAGTACAAGAGTTATTGGGTGAATTAGACCTGGATCCTGAATTCACAGAAGTCATGAGGATCGGGAGGAAGAAAGAAAGCACTGGGCGACTTTTGAGAGTGAGACTTAAAAACATTACAGACAAAGCAGATATTCTGAAGAATGCCGGACAACTTCGTGAATCTGAAGCTTTCCTAAATGTATTTATCTGTCCTGATCTTACTCCGGATCAACAGGCTCGGAACAAGATGCTTCGCGATGAGCTTCATGCACGAAGGAAGAATGGCGAGGATGCCATTATACGTAACGGGAGAGTAATTTCCAAGACTACTCCTTCGGATTTTCACTTAAAGTTTTACCTGTATGTAATGCTTCTATATTTTTAATTAACTCACGCTCGGTTGTATATAAAATAGATGAACTTATTGCTCTTTCCTCTAACCTTCATCTTGATATCATTATTATATGTGAAACTTGGCTAAGTGATGAAATAAATGATCATGTCTTAACAATCCCCGGCTTTTCGAACTTATTCAGGTGTGACCGCGTTAATGGCAGATGTGGTGGTGGTGCCTGCATTTATGTGCGTGATGGTCTGCCATGTGAAAGGTTGAATTTTCAAGATGATCAGAGTATCTGTACTGAACATGTCTGGCTAAAACTCCCTAAATTGCAATTGGTGCTTTTGGCTATATACATTCCACCTTCTATCAGTGTTGGTCAGTTCAAGGGTATCAGTGATACCATGGTTGCAAATGTGGATACTGTACTAAATGGCATGCCAAATAGTGAGATCGTTATTGCTGGCGATCTTAATCAATGGCCTCTTAATTCTCTTGAATCGGAACTTGGCATAACTAATATACATGTAGTCCATGTTCCTACCCGCGGCTCGGCAGTTTTTGGACAAAATTATGTTGTCCGACCGAATGCTGGAAAGTTACAACCAACCGATCATTGGTCCACCACTTGGAAATTCGGATCATTCTTCCGTATTCATTTCATCTAAAGTATCTCCGTGTGATATTCAAGTTACTCGTTTATGTAGAATTTTTGATTATAGGCAGAGCAATATTGACAATTTTGTGAATGTCTTGCAGTCTTTTCCGTGGCAGTATTTTTATAATTCAGACGCTACTTTAAATGAAAAATGTCAATGCTTCCTTGAAATTATTGATGAAGCGAAATCGGTTATTCCTAGCTCTGTTATTCCAATGACATCTTATGACAAGCCCTGGGTAACCCCGTGATTAAGGACCTGATCAATAAACGTTTTGCGGCATATCGAGCAAAGAACTTCGAACTTAATAATCATTACAAGCTTAAGATAAAAACTCAGATTGAACGTGTGAAATCGATTTGGGCGTCTCATACTCGCAATAACAAAAATGGTATTATGGAATATTGTAAACAACATTTCTAACAAGAGCAAAAAGGATCCTTTGCATAAAGTGACTTCACAATTTCAGTCTCCTGTTGAAGCTGCATGCAGATCAATGACACATTTGCCAAGAATTTTTCTGAACCAACTGACTGGGAGGAACTGGAATTTCGTCTACCCGTAGGTTCTTTGGTATCCTCCTGGAATGTAGATGTAACTGTACCTTTGATTGAACAGTCTCTCTGCAAGTTGAATACCAAGAAGTCCTCAGGAAGTGACCATCTCTCGCCTCGTCTCCTGAAGGCTGCTTGTAAGGTGTTGGCTCCTCCTCTTATTCACCTGATTTGCCTTTCCATCCAAACTATGCATGTGCCCACGATATGGAAATTGGCTGATATAACTCCAGTCCCGAAATCTCCTCGAGCTTCCATAAACGAATTTAGACCTATCTCAAAGTTACCTATTTTTGCGAAAATTCTTGAACGTTTCGCATTACAGTCAGTGAAGCAGCAACTACTAATCATGTATGGACCTAATCAGTTTGGTTTTAAGCCTCAAACATCAACCCTCCATGCTCATATTACCATCCATGATTACATAGCAAAAAGTCTGGACCACGTCGACACAGCCGGAGTTATCATCGTAAGCTTCGATATTTCAAAAGCTTTCGATTCTCTTAATCATGGTTGCTTGGTTGAAACGTTGAAAAATGGAAATCTCCCACCAGCCTTCGTTCAATGGTGTGTCAACTATTTGCAGGATCGACGCCAGAGAGCAGTACTGGATCCGAATTTTGTGACTGACGAAACCTGTGTCCTGTCTGGAGTGCCTCAAGGCTCCGTCATCGCCCCATTCCTCTTTTCAGCGCATATGGGTACCTTGTCTCCGTCAAACGCTAATTATAGGATGATAAAATATGCTGATGATATTATTTCATTAATTCCAGTCGAACGCGCGTGTACAACAATTACGCAGCAACTTATCGATGAGGAAATACGTCACGCAAATGCCTGGTGTCAACAAAACGGCCTCACCTCAAACGAAAGCAAAGCTAAAATAATGATTATGAAGAAGCAGTCATTCGCATTTGATACGTCCTTTCTCAATTCCCTCAAGGTCCTTGGTATTACTTATGATCAGCGTCTATCATGGGACATTCATACCGACAATCAATGCAAGAAGGCGGCACAAAGCTTGTTCCTAATCCGATCCTTGAAAAAATTGCTACCGAAGAATGACCTTATTTGTATTTACAAGCATTACGTGCTGCCAATTTTTGAGTATTGCAATCCACTTTTTATCGGCATCAATGATGGGAATAGTCGGAAGCTGGAGAAGACTCAAAGGCGTTTCCATCATGTTGTGTGTGGACTCCATTGTGATTGTAATAATTTTCCACTCCTCTCTACAAGAAGACAAACTCAGTCATTGAAACTCTTTTCTTCTATGTCGAATGCTAGCCACATTCTTCATTCTTTACTGCCGCCTTTGTTACAGCATTCGCATCACTACGCTGTACCGCTATGTAGATCAGAAAGACGATTTAAATCATTTGTGCCAATTTGTATTGCACTCTATAATCGAATGTTGATTTAATTTATTGATCCTAACTTCTTGCTGATATACTTTCACTGGTTTATGTGACTTATTTCACGAACGTTAAACGATTTGTTCATTCGCATGTGCATGAATTTCCTTTGATTTTGTACAACTTACCTTATCTTGTGTGATTTTCATTCTGATGAATAAACAAGTATGATTATTATTATATGACTTTTCTATGTCTAAGACTTGTCCCACAATTTGAAAGAAGCTGTATACCCTCAGAACTTCATTCAATTATTTCTTCAATTCTGATTTCCAGTGCACCATGAAGCTCGGCTCGAAAGGTTCACTGGATCCGTGATTTGGTCCGTGATTGGAAATCTTTATCCATGCCCACATTACAATATCATCGAAATATTTGAACATTTGGTATTTCTCACCTGTAGATGGTGACGTGATTGGAACCTCTACAAGGGGAGATATTCTAAGCATGAAAATATTCTGTATGGCAAAGAGCATGCAAAAGGGTATATTCCGATTCAGCTTCATCATGATAGTCGCTGAAATTTCTTCTTGAATCGACACAAGAGCACTTTATTGGACATATCTTACTTCATCTTTCTCTTATATTTCGTCTTATTCATTGAATTGACCTAATAAACTGACTCACCTCACTCTTATTATAGTCATAGGATATATTGCATCAAAGTCAACGTATAAAACTTCTTCGACATGTTGCATATAAAGAATATGTATATACTTATTGTACACATCCACAGAATTAGATGTTTTGTTTATCTGCTTCGATTTACTAGAAGTCAGATTTATTCGAAATCGACGGCACATCGCGGAACTTACTAATTGGGAAAAAGGAATTCCTAATACGTGACAGATATGGAAAAAATTCGTGCGTCACTTGCGGAATACTGTGAATTCCAGCAAAGTGCTTCGATTGCCATAATTCCTTCAGATTCGAAGAATTCAGATAATTGCGAACAAGCTTCTTCATAATGTTGGTCGATCCGATAATTATTGAAGAAAATGGAAGGCGCACGAAAATTAGTTCACCTGATGATTTCACCATCCCCTTCTCAGCATTCCTCACTGCATAGCACATACAGTGAATGTATAGTCTGACAGCGATGTGTGTTTTGTGTGAACGAAATGATATCACAGTACGCACGCCACTCACTCACTGGCTCTGGACTAAGGATTCCAATCCCGGGATTGAGAAATTTTACAATATAGCTGTATTCCGTTTACAGTGAGACTAATTGTCGAAGATAAAACTACCAGAAGTCCACATACGATGGTTATAGACTCTTCGCACTTTAATATAATCGTCAACGTCACGCTTTCAATGAGACTTTTAGAATGAAGGTATATACTTAAATTTGAGCTTGTCATTTGCCAAAGCCAATAATATTTGAAAGCATGCCCAATTTGAAGAAGTTAATTGGCGAGGAAGTTCAACCGGGATTAGGAATCGAGCAAATCCTCGGAATTGAGATCTTTAGGAGACAAATTGCTCATTAGACCACATTTTTTGTTTACATGAATTGCCTCCAATTAACTCAATCCCGGGATTAATTTGTTCAGGAAGAATTATTTTCATTTGATCAGTTGTGTTATTCACAGCATTAGTTTAGCTTACGGCAAAAAGGTATATAAAAGCTCTTCAATTGCGTAATCCCGAGCTTGGGATTTTGGAATCTAAACGTGCTAATAAGTCATAGCATCTTTATTGGTCCACAGTGTTAACAATCCGGAAAACACGAACATGATTGAAATGATTATGAATTGTATGACCTCAATTTCAGTGCATTGAGGAAACACTTGTGATTTTCATTATCTTGCCATTTTGCTTGTAGCTACAGATGGTATGCTTATTATATGTTGATATAGATCCCGGGTCAAAGCTTGTAATGTTGAGAATGACAGAGAGCAGTTGCGAATTCCTGATTTTTGCATTTTCAATCTGCAATTTCCTGAGATTCGGGCTTGGTTGAGTGAAGACCCGGGACTAGAGCCTGTCTACAAAATTCCGACTTTTCTTGATCCCGGGATTCAGTCTTTGATCCCTACTCTGGGCAGCCAAACAGCTTATTGTTTGCGATTCCCAATAATAAGCAGTATACGAATTATCCATTCGAGAAGGAACAAATTGTCTTACTGTGATGGGGTGTGCCATTTCGATGCTAAGAACAGATGCGAAACTTCTATTCTGGGAAACCGAAGACGCGCGCGCGCAGATGAATCTGATTCTGTGTTCACACCATTATTTGTGCAAATGATCTGTAGCAATTAAACATCTGATTTTGTGATAAATGCAACAAGTCGGAGCCAATAGTTCGTAGATGAGCAAAATTGATCTTAATCCTGTATCTTCTACACATTCAACGCCGCTACACTGTTCTCGCAATATTTCAACTCGAAGTTTTTCAGACAACATTGAGCAGCATAATTTAATAAGACTTAATTTTGAAAATTGCTCAGCGTTCAATGGGCTAAAGTTTATTATTGAAAAACATAGATAATGGAAGCAGATAGAAAATTGAAGATAATGGATAGAAAGTTCATTTCAATATTTCTTTATACTAAAATGTGACAAAACGTTGCTTAAATCTTTTCAGAAATCGTATTCTGACGAAATATTAAACCGCTTAATACTGATCAAACTACTGAAATATGTGATTGTCTACTAGTTCCAATCAGAATGAGTTTATGCATTCAAATCCAGCTGTTCTGATAGTCAGATGAATGAGCGTTTGAGAACTGATCCAGTGGGCAAATATAAACATGCGACATTTTCTGTTGGCCATCCCTCAATTATTATTGATTTGTAAGCCAATTAGGAATAGCAGCTTTATTATTATTATCTACCACTGGCTTATATAGTAATAATAACAAGGATTTTAGCACTCAACGCTTCCATAATCTTTAAAGGATTTTGTAAATTTTGTAAGAATAGTGCTCTGCTATACACTCTCGTTAAAGAATCTGGAAGATTATTGACAGAGATGTGCAATATATCTTCTTTCTTTGCACTCACTCTTTGCACCCATGATCGTGGAAGGTAAGCCTACATGTAAGCAGACGTTGCTGCTAGTGAACAAGGCAGCAGAATTTGCAATAATCATGGTCGAGTGCTCCATATTTACGATTATTTTTAAGTAAAATTTAATACAATTTATCTACTCACTTTTATTCCGGTATCGATCCTCCTTTATCCGCTCTTTATACAATTCTGAAAAGAGGGAATCATAATCATCAGGCGATAATAATGGAATGCTGATTTGGCTTCCAAACACGCCAATCAAGCAAGCATTGTAATCACGACTAGAATTCAAACGCAAATTGCCTCTTTAAATATATTAGTCGAGCATTATCTGTGCATCAATGAAGGTCGTTGGTTATCAGTTTGGAAGAGATGCGCTTATTTACTCTTCAAATTTTGAAGGTTCTTGCTCTTTTTACTTATTCAGAAGACCAATTTATCACCAAAATTTTTAATGCTTTGTGGAACTCACTTGGAGTCGATGAAGTATAATTTTCATCTACAAAGAAAAGCTCATCGAATTCAATTCAATTCATCATTCATGTGCAATCATAGAATTCCTAAGCCGCTAAACACAGCGCCTTGAATTCCTAAATCATCTCGCATAATACAATGAACTAGAATTAAAAAAGATCATTAAGTGACAGGAGGAATTCCATGACATGTACGAAATTTAACAAATGCATCAAATTGGACACGATATTTGCACGCCATTGACCACAAAAATCTCGGATTGTCACTTCGCTTTCAAAACACACGCATGCGCTACTGTCACTAAAATGACAGATTTATATGAAGATTATGGCCTTCCAAAAACAGGAAATTCAAAGGACTGGTCTCTCGCATTGGATAGCAGCTGTCTTCATCGAAGATCAACTTTGTCATGAACTGCAATAAGGGATGAACGGCCCTGAGAAATACAGAGGATGTGGCCAACAAATCAGATCTTTCTCCTGCTCGATGTGCCCGTCAAATCTTCTAGGCCAGACCACCTCATGACCTCCTGATTCGTTACATGGCCTCTTCATGATATGGCAGCGGCGGTGAAAGACTTCAAGTTGGTAGCATTCCGCACTTTCCACAGTTTTGGAAACATCGATCGTTGGGGGTACCATGATCATTATGCATCATAGAACATTTACAATGTTGGTGATGAAGAAATTCATTGAAACATTTACTGCTGATACCCGATGTTATCGGAACATGGTCATATGTCGCTTCGCTCTTTTGGTTTGGATAAAATAATGTGCCACATTTAGCGCTGGTATATTTTATTGAGATCTATGGATGAATTAAAATCACATCGAAGGCATTCTGTCAATGAGAAAAGTACAAGATACATTATAATGGGCGATGAAGGCACTGTCATTTTATTGACAGGTAAAGATTGACTGATTTTGGCTATAATCGATTTTCAGATAATGATAATATAAATGGTAGGTTTGTGTAACAGTCTCACTTTACTTAAATATTAACTCGCTCTACTCAAAGGTTTATTACTTTCTACTCACCATGTAAAACCGTTGATCCTCGACCAACGCCCATTATAGAAGAGGATACACACGTATAAGTCCCATAATCGTGTGATGTAATGTTCCTAATCGTCAGATCGACAGATGTCCGTCGAGAGTCTTCGAAAGGCTTGGTAATTTCTACAAAAAATGTAAATTGCTGTAATGTTTTTTAACATGACATCGCCTTGCGTCATTATAGCTCAAGAAAACTTAGGACTTTGTAAGAATTTGGATCAGACGCTGTTTGTATTGATCAGTAAACACTTGGATCGATTTCTAAAACAATTCATGGAACTGTAGAAAAAATTTTCAAGTGGACATGCATGTTACCGTAAACCCTATACTAGACCGCCACCTGAAATAGACCTCCACTTCCTTTTTATTTTGGCAGTTTCTCCATGTTTCTTTGTGGATTCTGAATGTGTCTGTTACTGTTATTACTACTCGTTTCTGTCTTTTCTATTAATCATATGTCTACATTATTGTTATTAAACTTCTGCATATTAATGATTGTTAATCACGATTTGTGCTGATGGTCATCTTATTCCAAAAACTTGTAGCCAACTGCATTTTTCGATGAGTAATTTGTAATTGAAATCAATCATATCTTTAGGCATGTAATTGAGAAGTAGTTGCAATTGCTTTACATTCAACACTGCTAGATGTTCATATAGAACATATAGAATCCATAATCAAAAAATGTAAATCAGAGAACTAGCATAATTTCTTCCTCGGAAGGAGAGGCGTCCAATTTAATCTTATTAAGTAATTGTGATCACTTATTATTATGATTAATAAAGTAAATCAATTTAAATCCTTGTTGCGGTTTACTGACATGTACGTCTCTTACAGAATCCACAAGCTTCGATATCTTACCATCGTATCTTCAGCCTGAATCTCAGCAGGTTAGGGGAAAGAAGGGATGCAAGTCATTTGATGTGAATGCCATGCATTTTCTGTTTTCAGGGGAGTAATCGCAATTAATCTTAGGTTCGCAATCATGTTCGGAATTTTATTGGGAACTTCGGATTGTAGTTTTGTACTCAATAATCTCCAAGCGACTTTTGCGTTGGCCTGCGATAGAGTGAGGCATAGAGGCAAGAAAAGGAACGTTGAAACTGCATTAATATGCATTGGAAACATAAATTGACTTAGCAAAGCGAATAACGGTCACGTACGAAGTTCATCGTGTGCTCTGATGTAAAACGATAACATCTCGCCCCAAGATGGAAGCAGGCAGGGGCGGCGGTCCTCCCAAACCGTTCCCACCTCCGAAAACATGCCTCCAGGTTCGACCGAACCTTAAAAATCGAGGTTCGGTGCACCTCTAATTTTGATTGCTTGATATTACATTTAGAATTCTGACCAAATATCAGGGCTCTGTCATTGAATTTATAGAGAATCTGAATGAAAAGTCAGAAGAACAGTAAAAGAGTAAATTTCACCTTCGCATAGCTTTTCTCCTTCCATATGTTGATGACATGGTGGAATTCGACTTAAAGGTCTGCCGTTGAATTCCCATGACATTTTTCCGACTGGATTGCCCCAAACTCGACACTGAAGGATAGTTAAGTGACCTCGTTGTTGTCCTATCTTCGGATTCACCATCGTCACTTGCGGAGGAACTGGAAGAACAAGAAAGTTCTTTCAAAGCTTTTGCAAACGTCTGGACGCAAATGGGTTTATTCATTTTTTCATCTTGGTTTTGAAATAATTTCTAATATTGTCGTATTAGTTTGCTAAGCTAGCAATTCGATAGGGTTACTATTGCTTTAATGCTCATGCAGCCTTACTAATTGCAGTATTTTCTTAAGCGCAAAGTGTCTAATGAGAAAGTGTCCGCAAAAACTGAATATTTTGATACACAAATTTTCACTGTATGATGACACTTTCTTGAGTCGACACTCTACCGACTAGATACCTACTCTATGGCACCAACACCATTTATATCGGTGGTTTGGGGCGATCCGCCCTCTGTCGCCGTTTTTGCTGTAGTCCTCGCAAAACTAACCCAACCGGTCTACGCATTTGATTTGGGACTTCTAAATTTTGCGCCATTTCAAACATTTCACCAAAAGTCGGATTTGGCCAATGGAAAGTCAAATAAATTACCTTTATTGGAAAGTATTTTCTTGAAGTCCAGAATTTCGTCATATTTTGCAAACATTTTGTATGACAACTTTCTAAGGAATGCATCAATTTTCAACATGAGTACTACATTTCATCAATAGAAGTTTATGAATTATATCATGATCACCTATTATGCCGAACACATGAAATGCAGTGTACGTATAGAGGGTAAATCCTTATGTTTAGCAAATACAAAATACTCACCAAAATTTTCGTAATGCTGGCAAATACAAGTAGTCATTTTTGTGTCTATTCCTATCCTAGTCATTTGAGTTCTTTTGGATATGAAAGTAACCTGTATCCTTTATAAAACCACATTTGAAGCTATTTAGAGTGGAAAAAATACATTGCAGATACATTGAAATGGCTTCTTTTGAATGACAATCTTCCACAAAAAGTTCAGTTTTTCAACAACATGAAATACAGTATAGTGACCACTGGAAGTTTTTTGACTTTTTCCATTTTGACCTTCTTTCTTTCTACTTGCATTTGTTTCATCCGTATTGCGTCTTATTCGTTCTTTTTATGAGAGAATACTAATTGCACTTCGCATAGATTCTGCCTGTTGCCCTGTTTTAGCTTGTCAGACCTCTTGAGCATTTCATACCGTGCAAGCCTTGCGAACATGCGCCTGAAGAGGCTGAAAGGCCTCACCCACAGAATTAGACAGGTCGTCTCTTCTTCTGTTTAACTATAAAGGAAGCTTTGGAACATGTAACGCTAATGAGGTGGCACAATCTGCTGACATAATACCATAGCAATCGAACAATGAGCAGACAGTTAAAAATTTAACACGCCAAATTGTGCGAAGTTACAGTGACTGTTATCAACCGGATCACACAGCAAAGAGACACAAACGATGTCAAGTTTTACAGAGAAGTTTGTAAACGTTCTTCGTGCATCTGCTGACTTTTTAAATAATGATCAGAAAGGCTAACATTACCGAGAAAACATTTGCACGATGATCTGAATTCTTCGAATATGAAGGAGTCTTGGCGATCGAAGCATTTTGAAGGAATTCGCAGCAATCCGCAAGCGATGCACGACTATTTTTCCTATCTCTGCTTGGTAAAAAAAATTTCTATTTGTCCACTTAGTAATTTCCTGCCTGTGCCATCTTTCGAATCAGTTTGAACTTCTAGCAAAGTGTTACCGGTATGCAATCTAATTCTGTGGCCTCACCAATCAAACATAAATCGAATACATCTACCATTTCCATGTACAAATCAATGTTATCAGTCACCTTTTCAATCAAAAGCAAGTTCTCAGCACTCTGAACCAGTTGTCATTGTAAATAGCAATTATTGAGCTGCTTCACATCAAAATCGGCACATTTCAAAATTTTCAAAAATCGTTCAAAATTGGTGATTATGACTATGGATTGCTCATTTTTAGCATGAAGACGAGGTACTTAGAGGAAGCGGACACCATCACTGGAACCTCACACCCGCTTTGCCGTCAATCCTATGTCTTTGGGAGATGTACTTTAGAAATTACAGATGGAGTGGTGAATCGGCCCCCGACAGATCGGGGCGCTTCACAGCTCAGTATGGATACAATCGATGGAAAGAAAACTTTAATCTTACTGAAGATTGAAGGACAAGCGGTATGTGACATGATCGGAAGGTCCTCTCTGCTGTTGATTTTGAGGTCCGTCGAGCATCATAATCATGCGCTGTATGATTTATTGTGAGATTCACATAAACCAATGAAAAGTGTCCATATAATGGACGACAATAGTCTCTTTACAAAATGAGTCAATGCTAATATAATACTGATAAGAGAATAACAATAAGATGAGAGCAACATGTTTATAAAGTCAAAATTGCTTGAAAAAAAATGCATGCGATAATGGATTACAATGCTGTATCAAAAGAAGATCCTAAGTCAACCTAATCCAGCTTCTTTGTCCAGATCATAGAGTAAGTATATTAGGTAGAGTGGTAACTCCGCATTTATTAAATCCCCAATGTGTATACACTTTCGATTTTATTAAATGAACTCAAGGGAGATACAGGTGGTATTGTCACCACATGTGAGATATGCAAATTTTTGCAGTTTTGCAGAAATTACAACGGAATTGAGTGATCATGATTGTAATGCAGAAGGAATGATGGTATTTCACAGATTCTCATGACAGCCTTGGAGATTTAATGTTTGTTAAATTAGCAATTCGATAGGTTTCTATTACTTTCATGCTCAACTTCAAGAGTATTTTCTTTAACGTGATCATATCATAGCCAACCTGCCACTGGTAGAGCAAAATCACATAATCAAAGACAATGATTTCAATTAACTTTGAAAGATGTAAATGGGTCCACATCACTATTCAGATTCAAGAAATGAAGCATCGAATTTGGTGAATCATAAAATCATACCGGTGAAAATTGAACTAAAAACTTGAAATTTCAGCCAAGAAAGCACGAATAATATCACGACTTTTCATGAAGACTTCCATTATAATGCGGTTCGCGAAATTCCCTTGCAAATTAGCATAATTTCCGCTTAGTTACGATGTTTGTTAGCAAATATTCATTCCTTTTGATATCCAACTTGCTTCATACTACTTATATAGGAGTCATCTCGGTATTATATAAATTGTCAAAATTTTGACATTTTTGAAACGGCTCAAATAATTTTTGGACTTCGGGAACGTAATCTCCGCAAAAAACTGAATCTTTTCATATAAAATTTTCACTGTATACAGATACTTTTTTGAGTCGACACTCTACCTATATATCCATACTCTATGGTCCAGATGGCTTCTTTCGTGACCCGTTGTTTCGCCATTGTTTCGGCCCATCAATACTACGCACATCGTCAAAAGGCATCATGTGACCAGTCTCAAGATCTTGCTTGTATCATCGAGAACTTTGATGATTGTCATTTCTTAAAAATTGTTGAACAAAATATTTTTAGATATAAAACTGAAATCCTATCCTCTTTCTACATATACTGCTTGCTTGGATAGTTTTCTTTGTGAATCGTCACGGAATTGAAAACCAAGCGATCAATATTCACCATGATACAAGGTATGGCTTAAACCTTTGTTTTAGCAATTTGTGTGTTATTTTTTTCAAAATTTGTTTCACATTCAAAAGAATACATGAACGCTCAACATTCGCTCCACTTACATTGAACAATGATAATTATCCATTTCTTTGCATCAGGAAAGACGCCATTTCTGGCAACGCATAGATAGGAGCCTTCCATCGTACGGTTGATTCCCTCGAATTTTAATGTGCTTCCTTGAACGTAGACTTCTGTAAAAATGGGAAAGGTGAAACAATTTACAATTGAAGAATCATAGTTCGATGCTGTTAGGATTAATGCGGCAGCCTTGTCACATATACGTGCTCCAGTGACACGAAATCTCCATTGTCAATATAATGATCGGAATATTGATGGCTGAGGTAATATAAGGAATCCAAGAGATCATAAAACATCTCCATGTACATGTAGGCTTTGGGCGTGTAGGTATATGCCAGATTGTGTCATGTGGCAAATGCATTTTATTCATTAATTACTTAACGAACATATTGAAAATTCAATATTATTTAATTTTCAAATGGACACCGTGAGTAAGCTTATTCCTTTCCTGTGATTAATTAAGCTGATATGATTATTAAACATATTTGATCACCCAATCATAGCATTTGTAGGGCTCTAACGTCACTTCAGGGCCTGAAATAATGATGGGCGATGGTTCTAGATTGTACAGTGGATAATAGTCAATAGTTGACAATATAAATGACTGTCCAACGATACCATGTGGAATGATCAACTGTGGATATCAGGGTTGAAACTGACCGCCGGGTCGATTTTGATGACACGAGCCCGGCACGGCCCCGGCCGGTTCCACCCTCGTGGATATCGTCCCAAAACCATACTTAGAATTGATCAGATTTGACAAGCCATGTACAAAATTTCAAGACTTACGAGGAAGTATTAGTAATTTTTCCTTGTTTATAACTCACTAAAAGATTTTGGCAAACGTGTCAAAAAACAGGGTTTGCCCCTGAACCAGGTTCCATTTCTACAATGAATTATGGATTTGTTTTTCAGTGATTTTCTGGAAAAAACCCGGTAATGATTGACTTTTTGGAAGAGCCGCTACAGTAGTTATTTTATGTTAATTATTTTCAATCTGATCTTATTCCTGTATTGGTAAGATTTACAAGTTCGACCTGCGCTGTGCTTCCGATCGAAAAATGGTTAAGACTGAATAAGACCAACCTAGCAGCTTAGGAGACACTGTCATCGATGCAAAGTAAGTATACAAGGGAAGTATGGAATCAATGGTTAATATGTGCCTTAACAGACAACTCATGGTTTTTTAGAAGGGTAGAAAAAATTAATTAAATATACCATGAGCGAAACCAAATTTTAAGAAATCTATGACCCTCTGATAATACAGAATCGCCAAAAAGGAAATATCTTTTAAAGTGCCGATTATTTTCAAGCTTCTCTTTTTTTCGAAATAGTTGAAAAATCCTCTTTCAAAATGGCTGCCTGCTTGCCAAGAATTTGAATTTTTGCATATTAAAATCGTCTTTTCAGTTCTCTCAACTGCCTCAGACTTTTGAATAAAACTAAAAACTGTATGAATGCAAGTAAAATATACCTACATGCATTGCATATGCAATTTTTGTCTAAAAGTAGTATCTTAATTGCATGACGATATTTTAAGAATAGAGAGAAAATATTTCTTCATTTTTTATATAAGCATAATTCAGTCTTCATTATCATCGATGTAAAATATACAATAGGAAGTGTCGCTAATTCAAATTCCGAGCTTTTTGGGCAAGGGTCACTTCTACTTGCAGGCAGCAACAACGGGGCCAATAAGGTCTAGACTCCCTCGTCATTTAGAACATTCTCCAGAGTTGGAAGAAGACGGCAGACCTTTTTTGCCTTTGTCTAAATTTCGTAACTTTTGGCAAAATTTATCTTGATTTTTTGCAGAATTATCGCTTTAAGCCGAAGAAATTCTGAAGATAATAATTTTCACAAAATCCGCATTGACCTCTGCATTTTTTCATAAGTATCAAAATTTGCATCAAGTTCCATGTTGCCACTAGCTTCTAATATATCTTCTATTTTTAAATGTGTATTTGTTAGTGGAAGTTTTGATGCCGTACTAATAATAATAATAATAATAACGTATATTTATTTCAAACCTCAATAATGACAATCGTGAGGAATACAAGTAACACATTTCATTTCATAAAAAGTCAAAAAGTAAGTCATAACAAGAATAAGTCAACATTTCTGGGAAAATAACCTCGTAAAGAGCATCAAAAGTGAAACATACGGAAGATCTGATAGAAAAAAACACTTACATCGAAAAACCATCATTAAACAATCTGGCCATAGAAATGAAAAAAGAATTTTTACGTGCTGCAGTTTTACACAGTGGAATCGCATATTTGCCGCTATACTGCTGTACTGCTTTAAGTTGAGTGCCAGGAGTGTCAAGTCATCAAATGTGCTTCATAAATACCCGAGATATTACAATTGCCGTACCTAAAGCAATTGCGCATCACAAATTTACTCAAATATTAATCTACCGGTACATGTTTTCCACTTGCGTGTAAGACAGACGTTTTCAGACGCATTGCTGACACATCATAGTGTTCTGACTTATTTCTTTGACACTAAATTCCACTGACACAATTATATGCTACATTTATGCAGCAAGTCATTATAATTTCTCCAAAGATGACATAGGAATGTCCAGGGAGATATTATCGGACAGAATATCCATGCGAAGGTATGCGAATTTGCGTAGTCACGCGAAAGGGAAAGGTGAAAGAAGCGACATGAATGCTCATCAATCCCATACGGCTTCGGCAGCGAATCTCGTCAATAAAGAAGCTCAAGTTTCAAAGACTATCACCTTCTTCTATTAAAGACGATGCTACAATAAAGACTGATTTTCCTCCGACGACCTTTGTTCAAAAGATAGTTCACATTTACTCTGGGGTTACAAGAAAATAATACAAATTTAACATTTAAAACACAGAATTCTTTCTAAACGTGATGATATTCGAGATGTCAGATGTAGAAAAAGTGAATGGAATATGCAGAAATTATAGAGGGAATAAACATTCACGTAGACAAAAGATGTTTTGACCTCATTTCTGCTGTTTTGATATAGAGATGATTTCCAACTTAACAGAATTCCATTCCTACATGTATGATGGATGCAGTGCTGCACTGTATGCAAATTCTAAAAGTGTAAAATATGTTTCATACATTCTTCACATCTTGTCAACTTTAACACTATATTCAACACATAGAGTAATTATATTAGGTAAAGTAGCAACTCAGTATTAATTAAATCTCCAATGTATATAGTTTGTTTACTGTATAGTTGTAAAATCATGTATATTTTTCAATTTTCCTCAATGTAAGCAAAAATAGCTCTCCCTCAGTTTAGACGATTTTTTATTTTTTTCCAAGATAAAGTTCCCCGACGCGTTTCGTCACGGTGGACAGTATCAAGGGGTAAGTAAATGAACAGGCAGTTGGATTAAATATAAAAATGATTGGGCAGTGACGAAACGCAAGAATATTGGCATATTGGATAAGAATAACGCATTGTGGCATATTGGACCTAAATATATGTGTAGCGATAAATATATTGTGTATAATTTTGAATGTGAAATTTGTCATAAAAATTACATTGGCCAAACTTGCTGACCTTTAAAGTTATACGACATGATGAACACAGACGTAGTTTGAACTGTCAAGATCGTTAAAGTGCACTGTCTGAACATAGTTTGACTGACCATGCCGATAAAATGATGAACATCGATAATTTCCAGCTTTCTGTCCTAAATAAACAAAAGAATTCGATGCAAACTAAAATGGTCGAAGCACGCTTCATAGCGTTGAACAAGCCACAAATCAGCCGCAAGCATGAACTGATCTAACGAGTCGTCACTGCCCAATCATTTTTATGTTTAATCCAACTGCCTGTTCATTTACTTACCCCTTGATACTGTCCACCGTGACGAAACGCGTCGGGGAATTTTGTCTTAGAAAATAATAAAAAATCGTCTAAACTGAGGGAGAGCTATATTTTTGCTTACATCGAGGAAAATTGAATAACGAACCTACCGTATAAGACAACAAAAGGTCATGCATATTTTGTTTAATGAACTCGACGTGAGACTCAGTACCAAGTATGAGATTAATAAATTTTTGCACATTTCGAAAATCCTACAATGATTTGACTGATCATGATAGCAATACGGAAGGAATAATAGTGTTTTACAAGTTCTCCATGTCATGACAACCTTGGCGAGATAACGTTTATTGGATTAGCAATTCGATGGGTGACTACTTTTATATGCAAAGCCTTAGAGATAAGAGTATTTTCTTAATCGTGTCATATCACAAACTGCACCTGCCACAAAATTAACCGTAAAAGATGTAAATGGGCCCACATTACTATTCAGATTCAAGAAGTGGAACATAAAATTAGTGACTCATAAAATCATGCCGATGAAAATTGAAATAGAAACTTGAAATTTCGGCCAACAAGTACAATAAAATCGCAACTTTTCCTTGAATACTTGCATTATAATGTGGTTCATGAAATTTCCATGATATCAGCTTAATTACCTTAGAATTCACTTACGTGTTAGTAATTTCCATTAATTATGATATCCAGCAAGCTTCATACTGTTTATATGTAATAATCAATTTATATTTCAAGATTAAAACTCAGAAAATCATCAATGTTGTTGCAAAGTCATTGTTAAAAGTCATGATTATATAGAAGAATTACTTTATACCGGAGATAAAGCACTTATATCTTCTCACAGTCTTGCAAAAAGGAAATGAAAATCTGTTTGAGGGCAATCTTTCAGGCAACAAGTAGTGCAAATTGGGGCAAGGATTCATCATCTGCGGGAAAAGTTTTGTTGCGGCCGTATGAAAACGATGGCCTGGTCCGGAAAATGGTTACAGTTGCAGTTCCGTCTCCACAAATAATAAAATGGCACTTATTATGAATGTGTTCGATACTCCTCAATTCACTTTTATTTACTCCGCAAAATGCAGGAGACGCATGTTCGATGAGACTCCAAATGCAAGCGTAATACAGTAACATCACCTGATGATTATTCATATCAAATTTCACAAATCGCTAGCATATAATCATAGGAATAATTTCCAAAATTTGGCTTCTTAATAATTGATCAAATATTTTTTTAGACCGCAGGAACACAATCTACATAAAAAACTGAATCTTTCGATATAGAAATGTTCACTACATGCTGTCGTTGTATTGAGTCGACACTCTACTTACTGTGTATGGTTCAACACAATATAAAAGAACAATTTCCTCTAAAAAGTAGGTCCACCGTAAGCAAGAATTAAAAAAGCCCTCTAAATTAGTTCGGCATGTTGCCTGCTTTTGAAAATAGAATGTAATGAACTGCGGAAACGTGCAGAAAACTACCTAAAGGTGGGTTGTAGATCGCCTTAGGAGGTTTCAAGTAGTATTGAAATGCTTTGTTGGAAAATGGAAACAGATTTGAATAATCATTTCTTCCAATATCGAGCTTAGCCGACATTCCCCGACATCATTCATAAGTGACAAGTTATAAACGTTATACCTCTCATGTGTGTGCAAGGGTGAAACCCCAATTTACATCAAGTTTACTCTTTAATAACTTTCCCCTAAGTGAAGAAGCATCAAAGGCTGCCAGATCTAAAATAAATAGGCGAGCATTTAACATGTGATTACATTTCACATAATGTAGCAAAGTTTGTATCTTGATAATTGATTTTTCAGTAATTTCATGATCGTTGTACAAGAACTACGAATTTTTCGCCTCAAAAATTTTAATTCACTATAGCTTTTGTTAATCACCGATTAAAAGTAGTTAACGTAGCATACTGATTCAGGTTCTAATCGACTTCTTTAGTTTCTTAGTATTTTTCATGGTAATTATTCGAATTCATTATAGGTAACTGTCATGCGCCCCTTGTTATAATTTTATGTGATATACTGTGAGTGGATGGTCGTTGAATGTATCTACTACACCTGTCATAGGGTCGTGTCCACCACCGTTTGGATTCGGGTTGGTAGACCCACACGTCGGTTTATCTTTCGGTGGATCCATGAACTTTCCTTTATCAGCCGTGGTATTTTTGTTGAAATACTTGCTTAATAAACAGACATGGCTAACTTTGTGCTATCTCTTCCGTTTATGCCTACTCAATGGGCTCCAAATGCTCTTTCGTATTTTTTGCAATCTACGTTATTTGCACATCCATGCAAAACGAGAAAATAAAGCTTTTCTTGATGGATAATTAGAATGCATGGAAGTTGTAAGCTGAAAGTGAATGCTATCAAATTTGAGAATCTTCTATACGTCATCTCTTTCTTATTGCTCGGCGGACGACAAATGACCCTCATCGTGCAATAAATATTTTCGAAGAATTTATCGCTACATGACTGTCAAAGTTTCTTATCGCAGTGTGGTTGCATGCAATGTATTCGTTGTATGCAGACGGTTTTTTCAGAACATAGAAATGGAACAATTGATATTTACAGTGGTTAAGCATAGAGTTATTCTGAGGCACTTGTCAAATATTTCGATGAACAACGCTATGATGACGCTAAGATAGCGCTCACCTTGAGACATAGAAATAGATTGTCTATCTATAGTTGACTAGAGTGGAAATTGACTCAAGGTCGCGGCACATCTGGGGGAACTAAGTTGGGGCATGAACCACCAATGAAAAGCTAGGAATTGCACATGTGACTTCTTCTGGCCCAATGGTTTAGCCGTTGACAAGGTTATCGAAGTGAAAATGCGTGCGATTTTTGTGCCGCTATTGTGTATTGCATGAAGCAATACTTCCATTCTAGAAGTTTATTGTTATCAATTTCTATGCCTTGAGATTTCTATAATGAAACATTCGACAAACCATAGAAATCGAATTATTATCGATAGCAATTATCTACCGCAATTGTCCAAAAATTTCTACTGTGACACTCAGTCTAATTGACATAGCATCATTTCATGAAGGTTTACGCTTAGTGATCTATCGGATTATTCTTTTTCCTGTTGAAGGACAGCAATAAAAAGATGAATAGATTGAAGCGTTATCTGCAAATAATTTTCTAAATGGTTGATTAAGGCATCAAAGTATGAGAGCGTGCTGAAACCGTGCAATTCGTCTCCGCCGCGCTGTCAAGCAATAAGATAGTTACCGCACTCTAGGCTTCGTCTCGACCTTCGGTCTCGACGAATCCTAGTATGCGATAACTATCACATAACAAACAACTTCAGACAAGCTTCCTGTCTTCAGATAGTAATTTTCTGTCGCAAAATACTTCAGACTGCATATCGAAAGAAATCAAAATTTTGTCTGTAAATTGTATATTTTTATAGCTTCTTTTCACTGAGATGCGTAAAAAGATGAAGAAGGGGAGAAGTACAATTTCCCTTAACAATCCATTACGAACTGAAATATTTTCAAAAATATTAGCTACTTTTCAAACGATGGGCATCGTATGAAGTGAATTATGACATTACAGCCACAACTGTAGTTAAATAGTTGCTATTTCGTTGATCTGTCTCTTCTTTTCGGTACAATATATCGTCGAAATGTTCTTAAAATGAACATTCTAAACCACAGGTGAGGAAAATGTCAATCAGTTCAACTGTTCCCAAATTCATTTCTCGACCAGCGCAGTTCGTAGACGAACAATGAAGAAACATTTACGTCCATCTGATTATTTGTAAATAAATGAAAGCCTTCATCTAGCCGAATTCATGATGATATCGCTTTATTGATCTTTCTTTATTAGCCGAATTTTTAATCTATATTCCACGACAGAAATGACAGGTTATTGCGCATCCCTGAAGTCTTACATATTCGGTACTTCAAGCCAACTTTGTGCAAGCAACGTGAGCTGATTGGTATTCATCTACCGTGAAGCCATCTCCATTCTTACAAATTTGCATTCTTTCTACCGATATGTTCTGTTGAGAAGACCGGCGAAAGGCCCCAGAGCAATAAAGATTATGAATTCGGCTAGATGCGCGCTTTCATCTATTTACAAATGTAGAAGCATTTGTGGAAATGCTTGAACAGATATATCTCCAAGAATCGATGGTTATTCACGAATCATTGTGAGGAAGGTCACTACGTGCGTATACACAATGTGAACATTTTTAATGACCATGCACTTTGTTTTCTTATGCTCAGCTTCAATTTGTTCGACAGCTCCTATTTGTCAAGCTGTTTGTGCACAATGGTCATTTTAATTGCTGTTGTAATGGCCTACACACATTGTCGTCAATAGGCCTTTGCTTGAGCGTTACAGTTTCAGAATAAATAAGCTTCAGATCTTCATTACCAAACAGCATGGGCGTAGCAGTGCCCCGAATGCATTTCTAGATAAATTCCGCAACATATTTTAATCAAGTACTATACGGGCCTACGCGTCAGTGACCTAACGATACTTCTTATTAAGTCTTTATTTCATGTTTCCATCTTTGCCATCTGTATGCATAATTGTCGGTGGCTTTATCTATCTTCCTCTCGGAGTGTCGCCGAGATTGCACCGATTGACCAAATCTAACACGAGTCACACATTGTCAGAGCAATGGCTCGTTGACGTCATCGACAACTCAGCCAATCTATCAATGTACCGTTCGTACGCGCCAGAACAGCTCAGCGACGCCTTTCAGCTAGTCGCGGCCATTGCATGCAACACACAGAGAAGCAATCCATCTCTGTGATTCAACCCGGGCGAAGGCAAGGAATTCTTTACGATTGACACACTACACACACTGACCGGCTAATCACGGCGAGTCTGACAACCGCGTAGCTATTGGTTTATACATACATGCCTTCACTTTTTCATTCTTTCATGATTATTTGAAAACATCAAGGTGACTTCTAGACTAGAAACGGATACTTCACACATATGCTGCATGCTATAAGGCATGCCGATGATAAGACTGATTTTAGCCCCGGAGACGTTTTGAAGCACGCTACGCCATTACTAAACAGTGACAGCATTAAAGATCAGACAATCAGACAGGCATCTGAGTAAATCAAGCGATGTTGAGCGTTTCGGCGCCAGCATAGTGAAATATTTTCATAAATTCTTTGAAAGCTTCGTTTTCCGATCAAATCCCGCCATAACCTGCTTTTGGACCTTTACCCACGATTTGAAAAACACTAATTACACAAACTTACTTAGCATAGCCTACATTATGTACCACAAATCAATTTCACCGAAGCAGAAATATACAGAAATTTCGTTAGACTCACGAGAGTTGAAATCAAATCTTCCGATTTCCACTTTTGGTTGATCTTTACGCTCTCTGTACCATGTAACGTTTGGTGGCGGTTTTCCTCTTGCAATACATGGGACACTGTAGGACGATCCTTCGCGCAGGACACGCTCCCCGTTCCAAGCATTGAAATGTATTGTCGGCGGAGCTGTAATGTGAAATGTGTTCCTTGAAATAAAAATAAAATACTATGTATACTACTAAATTTTTCACAAGTAGACAAAATACGCATAATTTCTTATTAAAATTTCGAAGGGATTTGCACAGTGACCGACTTACCTTTTACTACGAGTAACACTGTCTTTTTTGCAGGCGGCTTCGTATTGATAATGCAGTCATATTTTCCACCATCTCCTAATTGAACCGGATCAATTTGCAAATCCCATGTATTGTCATGAAGAGAAGCGGTTGCCACGCTAAATCGACTATCGTCTGTGACCCGTTTGCTGTTGAAAGTCAAAGTTCTCTTTTGCTTGTACCACACAATCTAGGATGCAAAAAATAAATCGTAGAAAATATTATTTACAATTTAATATAGAATTAAATCAAGAGCATCACAAAACTGTGCAGCAAAATTCCCCATTTGTATCAAAATCTGGGTTGCGAAAATGAAATCCTTAGCTATGGATGACTAACATTCCAGCTACCACCGCTCGACAGCATTTTCTGGAATTTCATCGCATGTATTTACTCCACCTTCTACGTCAGGGTTTTGTGACATTGGTAAATGCAATCGAGGGCACTTATGATTAATAAAATGACTCAAAAGAAAATTTAAATTTCTCAAATTAAAAAATTAAAAAATCAATTTTTTCAATTAAAAAAACGAAATAAACATAGTAATTGAATAATTCTCCGTTCTTACCACCTCATTTCCAGTAAGACTGGATTTATAGAATTGAAACATTTGATTAGAATCAAGGCTGTACTAAAACGACAGGCCGATTTCAGTGTGAATTAGAGAAATCATGTCGGCGCATGTAATCATAGTTTGTGCGAAAAATTCGAAGCTGAATTCAAAACACAATGTGTGCGTGATTGATCAATATTGTTATATGAAAGCGCTCGTGAAGTGAAATAGTTCAAACTAAATCTTGGGGTTCGCAAATGGAAGAAATGTTTGTGAAATCTCAAGAAAAAGAAGAAAATGTTTCACGACCGTATAATTAAAATAATAGTAAGTATGTACAAATATGACAGTCTGTCGACGTTTCGGATCGTCGACAGACTTCTTTTTCTTGAAATAACTAAACCGACGGATGACCATCATCAAAGAATGCATGTCTGTGAAATGTTTATGAAACTGATACTCTCATCTACGGGCGGGATCTTATACTGGCAAATAAATTCCAAGTCATCGATGAATGCAACAATGCACGTCAGTAATGTTTTGTCACCAATTAGTAGGCCAATAGTCTGAAGGAATATTTTGCACACACAACTTAGGCTCAGGCTTGCACCGATAACAAGCACTTGATACCCTATCCTCTTGGTTTTCATTGGATATAGGCATCAGTGTTATGATATTCTTTCTCCCCCCGCCCTCAATTTAAACTTCTGACAGGAGACAGTTTAATAGAAAACCGCAATTACTTAATCCCCTCCCCCGGATAAAGGGAGGCTAGTACAAGCTTACTAAGTCTCTTAGTAAGCACAAACCTCGATATTTCAGTATTCTAACTTCAGTTCAAAGAGGGGTAAAGTGAATAACACGGAAATTAATTGTCAACTTCCAAAAATTGCAACCGATTCTCTCCCGGAGATTATAAGGTAATTACCCTTTCCGCACTCAAACTGAGAGCAAGGGAAAGTAAAAAGAGCAACAGCGGCACTTTTAAGATATTTTTCGCGTCACTCTCCGCGTGATGATGTCTAACTGCTTTCATTGATTCTTGTTTCAGCAAAATGGCACATAGTTTCGATGCCAATTTAATTGGGTGTCGTTGAATGTCAGTAAAATTTTGCAGTGGAAGTTCCCCGTTTTGCACAAACAAAATCCAAAACTGCTTTGTCTGTTAAGGTTTAAGACGTTCCATAGAGGATTCTAAATCAACGAAACAGTTGATGACGCTCTGACTGATACTTGTCAAGTTCATCATGTTACAGAAATGATAAATGTCAATGCTCCACAGAATTAAATATTTTGTTCTTCCTACAAATATCAATACAATTCTTACAATATCTGCTTCGGTTTGCTAGAAGTGTGATTAGATCGAAATCGACGGCACATCGAGGAATTTATTAAGTGGGCAAAAAGAAATCCCTAATACCTCACAGAGATAGGAAAAAGTCGTGCGTCGCTTGCGGATTAATGTGAGTTCCAGCAAAGTGCTTCGATTGCCACAATTCCTTCAGATTCGAAGAATTCAGATCATTGCGCACAAGTTTTCTCCATAATGTTGGCCCCATAGAGTAAGTATACTAGGTAGAGTGGTAACTCCGCATTTATTAAATCCCCAATGTGTATACACTTTCGATTTTATTTAATGAACTCATGGGAGATACATGTGGTATTGTCACCAGATGCGAGATATGCAAATTTTTGCAGTTTTGCAGAAATTACAACGGAATTGAGTGATCATGACAGTAGTGCAGAAGGAGTGATGATATTATTTTACAGATTCTTCGTGTCGTGACAGCCTTGGAGAGGTAATGTTTGTTAACTCGACCTGCTATTGCTTTCATGAATCTCAACAGAATCTTCTTAAGGGAGATCATATCATCAGCAACCTGCCGCTGGCAGAGCAAAATAACAGAATCAAGGACCATAATTTCAATTAACTTTGAAAGATGTAAATGGGTCCACGTCACTATTCAGATTCAAGAAGTGAAACATGAATTTAGTGAATCTTAAAATCATGCCGATGAAAATTGAATTAGAAACCTGTAATCTCAGCCAAGAAAGCACGAATAGCATCGCGATTTTTTGATGAAGACTTCCATTATAATGCGGATTATTAAATTCCCATAATAATCAGCTTAATTTCCGCTTAGTTAGGATGCTTATTAGCACAGACCGATTCCTTTTGATATCCAACTTGTTTCATACTACTTATATAGGAGAGTCATCTCGGTAGTATAGAAATTTGCAAACTTTTGACATTTTTGAAACTGCTCAAATAATTTTTTGTACCACGGGAACGTAATCCGCAAAAAACTGAATCTTTTCATATAAAAATTTTCACTGTATACAGATACTTTTTTCGGTCGACACTCAACCTATATATCCCTACTCCATGGTTGGCCCTTCCGATCATTATTAAAGAAAGTAGCAAGCGTATGAAAATTAGTTTACTTGATGTTTTCACATCCTCTCCTCGGCATTTCTCACTGTATGTATAGTGCATACACTGAATCGAATGTTAGCCACGAAAGCGATGTGTGTTTTGGTGTGTACGAAGTGATATCACAGCACGCACGCATCTCTCACTGGCTCTGGTGTCCTCTGCTGACAGCTTATTGTTTGCCACTTCCAATAGCAAGCGATACACGAATTATCCATTTGAGAAGGATGTCTAATTCTGTGATGTGCCATTTCGATATTAAGGTTAGATATGATTTTTCGAAGACACGCGCAGATGAATGTATTTCTGTGCAATGCCCTGTCTGCCTTGGGAGACTCTCTTTGCTGATGATCTCCTGGTGGAAAATAGTGAGAAAGAGCTTGCGGGCAAACTGTCTTCTTGGAAAGGCGCTCTTCACAGTAGAGGCTGATAGTGAACTACAGCAAGACAAAGGTCATGCTATCACACCCCGGCAAGGGGCTGACAGAACCTTCTGGCCGTGACCCATGTGCAGTATACCGCAAAGATGTGGGTTTCAACTCTATCAAGTGTACAAGATGTCAATTTTGGATTCACAAGCGTTTCAGTGGCATTGTGGGCCGCCTGTCATCCGCAGCAGCTACATTCGTGTGTAAAGGGGAAATGAGGACCAACCAAAGTCCATCATTTCGAGACGGTGATTATTTTAAGGTTGATGAGGACAGCTACGAAGTAGTGAATACTTCTAGTTACCTCAGTGATGTCATTGACGCTAGCGGAGAAGCAAGTGCAGCAGTCAGGGCGAGGATCTGGAGCTGTGGGTGCAGGTTTTGTGAAATGGCACCCTTCTTAGCATCTAGAGCAACTGCACTTTCAATGAAGGCAGTCATCTACAAGTCATGTGTGCGCACCAGAATGTTGTATGGAAGTGAGACTTGGGCCATGTCATCAGAGTGTTTGAAGAGACTTGAGGTGAATGAAATGAGGATGGTCCGTTGGATGTGCGGAGTCTCCTCTCGCGACCGCATTTCCAATAAAAAGCTCAGAAGAAGAATGTGCCTGTAGTCTGTCGGTGACATTATAAGAAGACGTCGGCTAAGATGGTGTGGTCATGTGGAAAGCATATTATCATTCCGAAATATAAAGACACATTATAATTCATGAACGCAAAAATAGTTATGTTTGAGATATAAAAGTCGACATCATAGAGTAGGGATATATAGGTAGAATGTCGACTCAAAAAAGTGTGTGTATGCAGTGAAAATTTTTTATATCAAAAGATTTAGTTTTTTGCGGAGATTACGTTCCTGCTGTCCAAAAAATTATTTGAGCAGTTTTTAAAAAATTCAAAATTTGCAAATTTGTATACTACCGAGATGACTCTCCCATATAAGTAGTATAAAACCAGTTGGATATCAAAAAGAATGAGCATTCGCTAACAAGCATCGTAACTAAGCGGAAATTATGCTAATGATCAAGGAACTCTAATGAACGGCATTACAATGTAGCTCTTCATGAAAAAGTCGAGATCTTATTGTGCTGTCGTGGCTGAAATTTCAAATTTTTTATTCAATTTTCATCGTCATGAATTTATGATACACTAAATTAATGTTTCACTTCTTGAATCTGAATGGTGATGTGGACCCATTTACATCTTTCAAAGTTGATTGAATTCATTGTACTTGATTCTGTTATTTTGCTCCACCAGTGGCAGTTTGCTTATGATATGATCTCGCTATAGAAGCTCTTGAGCATGAAAGCAATGGCAGGTGGCAGGTCACCATGTTGCTTATTTAACAAACTACCTATCCAAGGCTGTCATGACACAGACGATCTGCTAAATAACATCATTTCCTTCTGGTTTATGCTATAAGGATCAGTCAATTCCGTTGCAATTTCTTCAAAACTGCATAAATGTGCATATCTCACATTTGGAAACAATTCCGACTGTATCGCCCTTGAATTCATTTAATAAAATCGAAAGTGTATACACATTGGAGATTTAATAAATGCGGAGTTACCACTCTACCTAGTATATTTACTCTATGGTCGACAATGTTGCACAAAAGACATCGTTTCAATGAATTGATGTTAATCAACTTGGTTCATTAAGTAGAACTAACCAAGCGTTCTGTTAATGTTGCTAGTCACGTAGCAACGACGACATACAGCATAAAATTCACAATTAATCTAATCTAGTTAGATACCACACTATCAAAAAGAAATATTCACGACTGGTATTACTGAAAAAAGTTATTTGACAGTATAATGTAATACATATACATTTTTCTATGTGGCTTAAAGCTCTACATACGAGAGGCGTGCGAATGAGGACGAATTTGCATCGGGCCTCGTATGTAAAACATACCAACGACTCGCATTTCATCATAAAACAGCCAATCACAAATAGAATAGTTCGTATCGCTACATACCAATCACATGCGAAAGTAAGGTTTCGTATGAAAAACATACCAGATCTCTGTAAACATACGAGAATCTCGTATCAAATGTTATTTTCAAACTGTATGTGAATTTGGTATATGTTCGTATGCAATTTTCGTATCCAGCGATTTACAGTGTAGGCATCGAGCTCAACATAAAATGTCACAGCTGACACCCTTAACACATTTGATTTGTCATGTCCTCTCCTGAAAACCTGTAGAATCCGTCTTATAAGGTCATGATTGGCTATTATGCTTATAAAATTCCATTGCCTCTCGGTCTGGTACTTCTCACAAACAATTTGCGAAGTATTCAGACAGATATGCGTGATCATATTTTGTTTAGCTGAACCATATGATAGAATCATAAAATTAGCAAGTTCTACGAAACTCTCACGGGAGCAAAAATGATGCGCTTCTTTTAGTCATTCTCATAATTAGTGTGATTCCTTTGAATAATCCTCATAAGAAGAGAGAACTGTAAATACGGGAAATACATCAGATTAGAAAACTTTCTGCCATCAAGTTCAAAGTAAAACGTCTCAGAGTTGTAACACAGTCAAACGAGGGCGCCTCTGCGATACGAACACAACGGTGCATTAATCGATTGCTCTTTCTTGCTAAATATGCAAGTCTGTTTATCAAATCGCTTTTGGATTGCGTGCACAGGACAAGAGTTTTCCAAGTCGTTGCACTTGATTTCGGTGTCTTCGTATAGCTATGAAAAATGATAATTTATTACACTTAAGATATCAAGGTTTAAGGAATCGGCTCCCTCTGCACCTAACAGATGCACTTCCAAAAAATTGATAAAGTACTGAGAATTTATGAAACTTGAAGGAATAAACTGAAAGAGTCGTGATTTAGAATTGCGCGCCATGTTTCGACTTCGTTAATTTGTAGCATGGTTATCGTACTTTGCTTATCATTTTATCAAACTTCAAACCCTTATTGCTTCAATATCATGAAGCCATTTGCGAAATTTAGCCCCTAGAGCAAGATTTCATCTACAGAATTGTAGCGAACCAAGGCCGTATGAAATTTCTACCAGGTGAATGCTCTTGCTCATATAAATCTGACTATACAGCTTTGTCTAGGTTTGCTGGAACCCTCTACCAATGCTGTCACATACAAAGATGCTGCTATAGGTCAAAAACATCAATTTACTGAGTTCTCGCTTGATGGTGGTTTCGCAGTTGTTCAGTCACAAATTCCGACAAAGAAAGGAAAACTCCCCAAAGCTTGGTCCAAAGTAGAGTAAAATAAGTCAAAAAGTAAAAAAATACATACGAGCCTTCGACGTCCAGTGCCTTCAAACGGTCAATAGCTCGTGGTTCTAGTACTAAGTTCTTTATGCTTCCAAGTTTCCTGATTCAAATTTTCATGACAAAGTACGGAATAATAGATATAGAAAAATATTCAGTAGCAAACTTAAGGGACTTTAGGATCGCCCTCCAGATAATCATGAGGCCAGTGTCATATAATCTATCTGCTTTCCTGTTGGATGGAGAAACGTCTCGACATCTAAGCCCATCAGGAGTGTCACTGGTACGAAGAGCCGGCTGTTTTATTCACAACACTTTATTTTAAAAATTGGTCAATAAAAGTAAGGAGTAATCAAATTATTTGGAATTTTCTTTTGCCTAGCCTAGTGAATAACCTCCTGTATATGATCATCAACTGAAAAAATTGCAAATGTCACATATGGTACTTACGCAACAACAAGAGTTCATTTCGCAAAATTGAAACTGCATACACATAGGGGATTTAACTGATACTAGATTGTTGCTCTATACCTGAAATATTGCATTCTTGGGGATAGAGGTTAGCCCTGACTGCCATGATAATTGAAGCATTGGTGAGCACAGATGGAGGGGTTTCGTGATGGATGCATCACAAAAATGTCTGATTTTCTTCCAAATTTTAATGCACATACATGTACATGCTCTGTATCGGAGAGAGGGAGTCCTACTTCCTATTCCATGATAGAGATTATTGTTAGCATATGGTTTACACATACACAACGATCAGCTTCAGTGTTAATTTACACTATAACTCGTGTTTTACAATTGACGCTCACTCAACACACAAGCGTGTTCCATGAATGAAAATGTGTAGAAAGTTAAACACGAGAATAACGCGAAAATGACACCGATTATTTGCTTTGCGTATTTATATCCTTCAAGAGTAGTGGTCTGCCACCTTTGCCATCAGATTTCCTATTATTCCTATTAACTGAAATAGATGTTTTTCTTACTTCATTGTGAATGACAGGAACAACGTATGACAATCACGACTATGATAATGATGATGTACAAAAATACGTCATGTGACAGTCTTGTCAATTGTCTGCTTAAGTGTGAATGCTTGAACAGACTTTTGATTTTACGATCTTAATGTCACTTTTGCGCCAGATTTCTCAGATTTTATGGATGTTTTGGACAGCTGTTTATTTCTGTGCATTTAACTGTTATAACGGACAGCGCAAAGACAATGGAAGATGCTTCATGCACCTTCCTTATGCGTGATGTGTATTGAGTCATTATGAAATCCCGATCATCAAGTCATTCCCGCGTTGTACCTCGAGGAGAGCAGATGAAAGGCCTCAATGTATTTAGAAACAAATGAAGATCTTACTTGTGACTTTATTTCGTTTCAAATTAACAAAGGGGAGAAATGTAATTTCATTCGATTCCAAGCAATTATAAAGCCAATCGGTAGCTGATGACAAGATAGTCTATCGCATCAAGTAAAGTCGCGATATTTGGAATGTCTTCATTTCCTTATAATGATTATTAACAATCTAATTAAATTTTCGATAAAAGATAATCCCATTGAGGCATGGGTGGGTCATATATAGAACGACTCACTTACGTTAAAAAGGAATATTTAATGCAAAAAGTCTATGTTCTTCTAACATGACACAATACACCGGTAAAATACCAAACTGATGCAAAAATACACGTGAAGATAGCATGACATATTGCTGCATAGGGCATAACAATTGTCATTCTCTTTAGATATAATAAAGCTACGAGAGATCGTTGTTATCAATCTACACTGTGTGACACAGACGAATGACATGCTGCTATTCTGTCTCGCTAGAGATTGAATGCTGCCAGCATTCTGTCATGCATTATAAAACTATGTATGTGTATAAGCTGTCGAAATCTCTTAAAAATGACTTCTACCTGAAGTTACCCGCGCTCCCTTTTTATCATCGGCTTGCACTAAGGAAGAAGGTGCGAGCTCTTCTCCACAGCCGACTTCGGCGCGATTCCTTCATCAGTAGGCGACTGAGTTCGGGGAATCAAGGGTGATGATGTCTTTTATTGTCTGAAAAGTTGTCATTCTCTTTCGATGTTCAATATTTCCTTATTGGACATGAGTTAAAATTTAGCAACTAATTAAGCAACTTAGGGTACAGTTGTGGCTCCCGCACTTTTCCGTAGTGTACAACATTACATACTAAAGTGTGTAAAATATTCGGAAAAAGAGATTTTTCTATTTTGTTTAGAATAGAGCGCTATTAGAAATGTGCAATCTCCGACATTTTATATGCCTTGAAAAGTATTGACATGGAATGTCAACAAACTTCTATCAGTGACTTGAGCTTTTCATTCCATCTCATTAGATGAAGTGCAGAGCGTTGATAATATCTTGGCACAAGAGAATTATTTTGCTTATGTAGAGAAACGTCATTTATTTGGAGACTTAAAAAAATTCTCGCATTTAGAAATGCCAGAATTTTATAACAAAGATGATCCCCGACTGTCATGCAATTTTCTGAATGAAAAGTTGTTGAAATAAATAAATAGTTGCCACACGCGTTGCTCTGAGTTAATTTCCGGCTATTGCCGAATTTAGTACTTGCTTAACCATGGCCTATCCATACGTGGGAGATTCGTCTCTGGTCATACTTTTTAAAGACCCTGTAAATTTGTTCTGAAAGATCTATACTTCCATGATTTTGAATTTGTAAATATACGACTCTGTAAATACAAAATTGGTCTTTAATCAATGAACTATGCATTAACAAAAGAAAGTCAAAGTACATGCTAATTATGCGCACCCTGTACGTCTTCCTATTTTCGATGACAGTGAACAGGTAACTGAGATGAAATTACTTGATGTTTTTCTCAACCAAAAATTAAGCTGGGAAAACCATATTGATCGTCTTCTCCAAAAGTACGGTCAAAAGCTTCATATACTGGACGGTTGAAACCACTCGTTTCCCGAGAAAAACTTCACAATGTCTTCGTTGCATTTATTCGTTCGATTATGGAATATTGTTGTCCACTTTTTGCAAGTTTATAGGAAAAGCAAGCGAGGATTTTTCTACTTGTTGGCAACCGTGCCTACCGAATCATTTGCAGTGCATTCAGCAGTGAGAAATGGAGTTGCTCACGCAGCCGAGTCTCCTTATGTGGATGATATCTGTGGGATGATATTTCTAGCGAATGCCTTCATCCCTTGTTTTTATGTAAAACTCATAGTTTAAACATGGTGAGCATAGTTAAAAACTATTTGATCGCCAATTTTAGGCCTGTTGGCAAAATTATTTTTCTCTAAAGTAGTCAATTGAATATCAATAAAACCACAGCATGTCCTAAGCCAGTGATAAGCAACCAAGTTGGGATAGACGGCGAAAAGGCTCGCGGGCCACCAATTTTAAAAAGGAAGCAGTATAGTCTTAATATTCTTTTATTCCGCACTTTTAAGTACATATATTGGCTGCTGTAACGTACGTGCATCGCAGTACATAAAATTTTTTTATGTAAATGTGTACGGCAGTATTGTACGCAACTAATTTGTTTAAAATTAAGGAATCATAATTTACTTGAGTATTGAAGAGCGAATAGGCCTTTAACAAATCATGGAAGTTTTTCTTGTGTGTAATTAGACGTTAATTTGATTCCTTTGGTGATTTATTTACATTACCTTCTATCATCGAAAAACAGAGGTGTGTAAGTGCTGTGAAACTATCCGCCTGAAAGCCGCACAAGATAAAATTGATTTTGCTGCAATTGTTGATCATGCTACATGTACATAGGTGCACATATGTTAACCAAGTATATACGACTTTCAAAAACCGTTCATGGGCTCTACAAATGGTATTCGTGTGCTAATGCCAATCGAGTATTCGAAATATATATCAGTGTAGTAGTAGTATACAAATAAAATGCAGCCACAATATCTGAAAAATGTTGGCCTGTCAAAATCTTGCGGTTGGATTCCTCCATTCGCAGTCAAGGTCTAATTAATGTCACCTCTTTCTAGGTTCATTGAGCGTGGTTTATTACGTAGAAAAAAATGGTCAGCATGGTATCGAATATTATGTAACTTAGCATAAACTCGCGCAGGTGAAGACCATTTTGGGGTTATACGAGAAGATATTCATTACGAAAGGAGCATGTTTGTATAATCGAATGTGAATTTTTGTTATTAGTGTCATTATATTGCTCATTTAGTTGTTAATTAATGGTTTTTCAAATTCTTAAGAGGATCCCTCACCCATAGAGGCAGCTCTCAAAGGTCGAAGTCGGAGTGAGTCATTTTCACATCGTCGATTAAAATACTGTCCGCGGGCCACTCTAGATATGAGAAAGGGTGGCGGGTCACCCAACATGTCCCGGCGGGCAACGCGTTGCCCACCACTGTCCTAAGCCATAATCCTAATGTTGAAGATTTTGGAGATAAATACCACATACCAAATCTTGATGTCGGAACGACATACGCTACTTGTGAACGAGGTGTGTTTTACCTGTCACCCAATTGCCAAAAGAAGCAATCGACAGCCAATGATCCAATGCAGGTACATGATCGAGACATGCAACTGGTTGTAAAGATAGTTGCTACCGGTTACATAGCCTTTGCATTATCAAAGTTCACAAAAGTAAAAGCATAATTTTGACCACACATGCGATAAACTGGAGTAGCCTTTATTCTTAATTGTTTCAAACTGTGGAACAAACTTCCTATATTGCAGTCAGTTTCTCCATTAGTTTCAATAATGTAAATTGCAAGATTCTTCGGCGTCCCGTGCCTCCAGTGGTCGGTATTGTTTTTGTGCCATAGTATTTGCATTTTTGAGATTAATAGAGAAATCGACCTTGAAAGAAAGGTGAAGTTTGCTATTGACTTTGATATTATTGCTATGAACCTCCGTCGTGACTGTTTGTGTCAGTTTTAAATGCTGCTATTAGGCAGCCTCCTAAGTTGGCGGTCGGAAGTTATACACGACTTTATTTTCTCGTAACAATAGCGAGATGTTGTTTTTGCTAACTCACTGGAACAAGAACTACAAATCTGTGATTGAAACACTTTTCCTAATGTGCAACAGTATGTAACAGATGATGACTATTGCATTTGAAAATGCAGATTTACTTTATGAAATTTCATACCATGATAGCTACTGTTTCATTTATTTTGTTTTAATCGATTTATATAATGTCGACGTTAGATTGATAAATTGAAAATGCGGAAAGTCCCGTGAGAATGTTCTTGTTTGATGCATACGAATAGCAAATGATAGAGTAGCAGAAGTCACAATAGAGAATAGCAACATGAATTGATAAAAAATTTCCCATTCATGCTTCTTAATAGATGATTTTCATTCTGCTGTGTTTGTTAGGAAATTATTTGATATTGTGAACTGTAGATCAGCAAATTAAAAACATGCAAAATGAGTATCTGAGATGGGAAGACGGTTTATATGAAATAGAAAAAAATAAATGACGTGATCTCCTTGCTTTTTGGATTTTTTTCAAAGCGTTTGATCTTAACCATTTACCAATATCAGTATATATTATGGCAGCTAATATTTTCCTTGAGGTCCTCTTTAACTTTCAATTCTTTTATATTGCATTGGCGCACAATCGAGCATAATTTGTTCGTTTGCAATCATGTCTATCATAGAGAGCTTATTTTACTCTCCAAGAATGATTTAATGAATGAAATTAGAGATCAGCGCGTGCTGCACAAAGCAGGGATGCGGAGTCCTATCCTTTTGATAGGACTCCGACTACGACTCCGGGTGGCAAGTATATAAAGCCTTTTTGAAAAATTAGGTGGTAACCTACATCATGGATCATTATAGGATTACCTGAACCTATATTTAGTGATCATTGCTGTATCAAATATCAATCATTTTCGATGAAAGCTGATCAAATGTCGCTTTCAGTTGAATGCATGCGACTATCCTCCTCCCATCTTGTTGATGTGTGCTTCACACGGTTTTTCTCCAGTCTCTACCAGGCAGGAAAATCCCCATTCTTCTCCAAAAATTATGAGTACACCTTCGATTTTAATATGCGCTTTAGAGAAGCCGTCACACACGATTAACGTGAGGGTAAGAGATAATGTTCTCAAACAAACAACTATTTCATTTTTGTCTATGATGTGACCTTTGGCGCGTAGGTGTGATCGAGGCTAGGAAGGCTTGTCTTCTCTGCTAAATCACCAGTGAAAAAGACAATCCTTTTTTCACTATCACGGTTCATTCCCTCAACTATTACAAACTTTGCATGCACTGCTATCTCTGTACTTTTGTTTGACGGAGAAAGTTGACATCAAGACAGTGACAGCTATCCACGAGAATAAATAATTTGTTTGTATAATGTTTCGGGTCTAGTTATAGGCCGCAGTCTGGAGTCTTATCATCTGATAGGACTCCGACTCCAGCAAAAATGATAGGACTCCGGGACTCCGATTCCGACTCCGACTCCGCATCCCTGGCACAAAGCAAATCATTAAAAACTATTTCCCCTGATCGAAAAATAAAAACTGCACCAATGTTGTGCGATACATTGTCCTCGGTCGGAAAAAGCAAGTGTTTCACTTTTTTATAAGAAATTAAAACCAGATTTTTAATTTCTTACTAGAAAACTGAAAACCGTACCATGTACACGGGATTCAGTTTCAGTAGGTTTGAGTTTCCTACTGATTGCTACTGACTTTGTCGTCTTCAAAGATTATGCTCTAGGATTGTTATTCAAGACATGAAGCAATGTGACATTGCTTGACTGCGTAAATCTACATGGAAATTGCGCAAAATCACTGATCTAACAATCCTCTAATACGTTGATCTATCGTGTGATGGTGTCTAGGATGAAATGCTTACACCAGAAGATGATCAGATGCCACAGACTCAAGTAATGTGCTCAAGATGGGAGATCATGTACTTCTCCGAAACAAGAATAGAGAGACGAAAGGATTGGCGGAAAGATGGAAGCTGCGTGGTCTTCAGACATCTACGAAGTGGTGGAACCTGACATCAAGCGTCTTCCTACAAAAGCTGTTAATGGCGCTCATTATAGTTGAAACACCTTGTTATTTTTTATGACTTCCTTGATGCAGAAGAAAGTCGGAAATTGAAATCACAGTAGGAAAATAAGTCGGACATGATGATCAATAAGACGATCATAGAAACATAAAGCAGTGACTCACAGAACTTGTGAAGACTAAGAGCTTTAATGAAATTTTACTTGCTCTGAAAATAAAACAGAGGAAAACTGAAATTCTCATTCAAACATTGGTCCTACTTTCTAGTCGGAAAATGTCACCCCAGCTACATATCCGATTGGATACTGAAATATAGGGAGACCAGGAGCTATAACTCCGGATCTGCCTTGAACAAAAACCAAGCTCGGATTTTGGCTAACAGTCCCAAGATTCCGGCACCTCTGGTCATAAAACATCTATTGTAAGCAGTGATGAACCTATGTATAAAGTAGAGAATGTAGACAATTTATTGAAATTTCTCTCTTAATTGTGAATTTCAGAGAATTATGCGAGAAGGTTTGAGCTCTCTCTTCAAAAATTTTCTATTCTCTCCATTCAAAGTCTGCACTATTAGTGGTACACATGCACCGATCAACATTTTCACTTCATTCTTTTATTGTGCTGGTGATCAGGTTCTTCATCTGATTCGTAAGATTTGAAATTCAAATAACAACTCACGTGGCTTCATGTTTTCTTTGTATAGAAAATACAGACATGTATTCACGGAATTTTCTTGAATAGAACCCACCCGCAACCTGCACGTGAATTTATCGTGAATTACGTGAACCAATAAAAATTTTCTAGTGAGTTATACTATGAAACCACTGTCATTGAGTGTAGCTCCCCATACGTCGCTTTTCTGTTATCTATCTAACAATGATTGCCAATAATTATTTTTGTTCAACAGCTGACATAACCATGGGTTCGTGAAGTCGTAATAAACAACGCACATGTAGCTTACATGCAGATCATGATTTCTTATTTACCCCGATGCTTGCTTCAACCATCATTGAATAAGAAGCTATTGCCGCTGTTATTTTAAAAAGGGATTCCATTTTTCGTCAATGTGATGAGAGATGATAAAATAGACTTACTTACTTCCTTACTTTCTCAATAAGGTAAGGTTGAATATCATGTGGTAATTCTTCATAAATCTTGAAAATGAAGAGATTCTTTTCAAATTCATGGTGACTTAAATTTTCTTCTAAGCTAATAAAACGGTGAAATATGCTATTTTTAACATCAGACATCTTGATCGCATGACAATATTCAAATATCATATGAAACCTGTGTTGTCTTGAAATAAAGAATCGATCAAACAGTGAGAAATATCTCCGCCAACAATATTCTATCTATTCAAATGATAGGCATTTTATAAGTGTTGTAATTGAAGTGCTAAGAAGTCATCGCAATATTCGAGAATTTCTTGCCTGTGGAATTCCTGTGAGACATTTGATATCAATATCTCCTTCGTCAGGAAGTTCATGATGCAATTTGCTTCATATCTGAGTTGAAGTAAATGCCTCCGTTCTTTTGTGCCTTTTCAAATCACCTGATTAATATCAAATTTGGACAGAAAACTATAGCAAAAACGAAAAATTGCAGGCACAGAGATTAAGCATTTTATCATCACGTGATTTATGAATAGCCCTTTATTCGTACTAAGTCTTTCTCTGCAGCCGATTCCTTTGGTGTGCAGTTACAGGCGGTAATTGGCGGTGTTATATGTGCTCCTTTGCATCACTTTTCGGAATAATTTCCCATCTATTTTCGCAGCGACTTCATGGATATCCGCAGACTTGGCGTACTCTTAGCATACTCCTCGCTGTATCAGATTGTTTCATAAAAAATGGATCACCCTTAAACATCGCCTTAACTTCAACTTTGTCTAACTCCGCCAAACTTGAACGAATTTCTCTGAAATTTGGAAGATATGTCAGTTGTGCTTACTAATATCATTGTTGGAAATTTCAAGCATGAATATTGAGTTGTTTTCCTGTTATAGATAAAAAAGTAGTAGATAATTTGATCTTCATTTAGCAATGTTACACAAAATCATACCTCCCTCACTCTTATAAAATTACATTTGTCTCCTTTGTTATGTAATATGTTGTTCTACAAGCCAAAAGCTATCAAGCAAAACAAAAATAAAGAAAATCGGTCAATCAGAGCCAGTATAGCAACATTATTCATCAACAATAATGTAACTGCTACATGTGATTAACTGGACTTCATGTTCCATAGCTTCCTGACTTCGTTGCGGTGGTGTTGGCAGCACTCCTGATTGCTTTCAGCTAGAAATCTATCTCTTACCGGTTGAAAACAATGCAAAGCACAAATGAACAATAACGAGATCGCATTCACAAAAGGCAAAGTGTCAGCCTTGCTAGAACTACTTCACATACAGCAAGGAACCATGAATTCTGAACGCTATGTGAATGTTTTACGAATGAACATTGGCCAAATGACAGATCAACTTGGTGATCCATCGACTTGGTTATTTATGGATGATAATGCTCCGTGTCACAGGAGTAGTAGAGTCAACTTATGCAAGTCTCAATTAGGGCTTAGGACATTATCTTGACCAGCTCGTTCTCCTGATCTGAATCCCATAGAAAATGTATGGAGTATTCCAAAACGTAACGTTCGTCGTTCACTGCTACCTACAGATGGCGTATCACAACTTATGTCACTGTTAAAAAGAGAGTGGAGAAAGTTAGATCAGTCAAAAATCAACGATATCATCGAATCAATGCCTAGACGAATTGGTAGTGTCATTGACAATAAGGGTAGGGCCACAAAATATTAGCTTCTTAAGAACCGTTACTGTATCATAGCTTATCAGATTATATAAGGACATTTAAATATATTAGGGACATGAAATAACATGAAAAATGCTTTCTGTATCATACTTATGTTTTATTTAGTCAAATTTTAGGATGATCCACTTTTTATGAAACGGACTATTTTCGATGCATTTCTTATCGTCTGCACTCGCGAATCATCAACAACTGGGTATGGCGTGCATTGTGGATGAAATTTCGAACGTGAAAAACGTTTTGAACGTCAATTCTAAAGTAATGATCATGATCATATAACTATTAATATCATAAAGCAATTTTCCACAAATCAGAGCAATAGGAGAAAAAATAATAAACAAGAAAAACAGACAAGAAAGTGCCAATTCAATCATGCACCTGGAGTTTCGGAGAAAATAAAAGCTGAACTTTAAGAAAAATATGATATTGATGTCAATTTCAAATCTCCTCAAAGCCTCAAAGAATCATCATGGTGCACAAAAGGCCTTGTCCATCGAATACAAATTTACATAAAAGGAATGTATGTAATATATGGGTTTATATATGGGTAAGACAAAAACCAGCGTAGAAGAGAATAAAAGAGCATGAGAAAGCAATCATAGATATGGGCATAGATCATCCGAGGTAACCAATCATGTGGTAGAAGTATGTGATAAGATTGAGAAGAATCTGGCAGAATTGGATTACGAAGAAAAACGAAAAAATAATTGAATTGAAGGGACGCATGTTCAGAAAGTTGAAGAGCAATAACAAGTGAACAAAGTTTTAAGACCAACCGACTTTTTTCATCAAATTGTTGCAAAAATACAACAAAGCAACACAGTAGAACGTGTTCTGTATTTACTGCGCTACAAACGCAACATCTAATTAAAATTCACTGAACTGTCTTTTTGATTCCAATAATGTGCCATCAAATGCGTAATGTGTAGGTCCAACACGATTTAGCATCATATCCACATAGTCTCGGATGTATTGAATGAACCAATCACCTAGAATTCCAATGATTATTTTATGCACCAAGTTTCATAAATAACTGAGGTCAGATGGAGGTTCGATCTGTCGCCACTTTTCCTTTCAATGTGCTCCATGCATTCTTCAATTGATCAGGTTCGGACTGCTTCAAGGTCAGTCCAGCCGTTGTTTCTCAACCATGACGAAACAAGTTGACTTAGAAGGCGATGACCGCCATATTGCATAAAAATGGAGCACTCCAAAACGTCGAATCGAGTCTGTAGCTCTTCTCGTCAAGTATCATTCATTATTACGCATTTTGGGAAAAGAGATGAATAATTTCGTCCTTGAACGAATAAAGATTACTAAATCATCACTGATGCCGGGTACATCATTTTTGGGGTGCAATCACAGTTATACGACTGGCTGATTTGGGCAAAATTCTGCAAGTGCGCTCTGGACGGCGGCTTCAAAGCATCTGATGATTTCGGACATATCTATGTTCATAGATGGAATTACAAATTACAATTAGAATATAATTACAATAATGATTACAAATGTATGCTTGGAATAAGCGCCGATTTGACCAAATGACTTGCACCGACCGTTGCCGAATGAAAGTTGTCACAAAATGGTCTCCAACTGATCTTTATGAAACCGATCAAGGTAAACCCCAGAAATAATTTTAATCTTTGCAACATCTAAAACATGTTTCTGTTGAGATTTTAGCAGGAAAATCAATAATCTAGGACAGTGAGAAAGTCTACCTCCACGGACTGTCACAGGCTATTGATTTTACGACCAACATTTTAGCAGAAATGCATGTTTTGGATGTTGCAAAGAGCGTTTCTGTTATTCAGATTGCAATTCCATGCTTCTCCTGGAAAAGGCCCATTAAAGCCTAATTTCAGGAGCATTTTGTAAATGGACCATCTTGAACGGGGACCGAATGAACCAAGTGTGTACTTCAGTATACAACTACATGCATTATTCCAAATTCAAACGATGTGGCCAATATTCTCGTCAAATTGAAATTATGAGTCTTCTGTAATTATTTAAAATTGATTTGTTTCCTGAATATTTAGACCTATGCAATGTTTTGAATAATGGTTTGATTAAAAATGTCAAAACAATTAAAACATATACTTTGGTTTTGCGGATAGTAGAATATTTGTGCTGCGATCATTCGTAGCTTTCCTAAATTATACATATTTTTATAGTTTAAAAATAAGAAATTGCATCTCTATATTTTCATTGTATTGACATTGTCCAGCAGGATATTGTAAGATGCAAGGTATTTGGACAATTTGTAATAGTGTAAATCCTGTATAAGGATACCTGTAATTAGTGAAAAACAGATGCTGTGAGAATGACCCGTTGTGTCTATACGTAAAATCGCTTTAACGGAAATGAGAGCTCTCATGACATCTGAAGAATTGGTTACCATCCTCAATACTACTTAGAATAGTTTTAATTCCCAACCATTTATCTGAAAAAACATTTTTGTGAGATTTACGATGTACCTGCGCTCTCAGCTCACGTTTTTTCGCATTATTGTGTTTCACCTGAATGTACTTCTGCAGTAAATCTTTGGCTTCGGCACATTGATTCACAGAAAATGAAAAGAACTCTGTTGAAAATGATTCACTCTGTTTCCACAGAAATGAAAAGAACCTGAAAGAAAACAACATTGAGAAGGTTTTGAAGTGCTTCAAGCAAATTTCCGAGATAATGAGCTCAAGGCACTTCTCAAAGGTCAATCGTGTAATAACAGAATTCACATTCTATTTGTATTGTCCCATTTGGAAATAAAACTACAGAAAGTTACTGCTTGTCATATATGCCTATATCTCTTGGATTAAAGATCTTTCAAAACAAGGTCTCTTGCATCAATTTAAATAAGACCATGCAGATAGAGCAGAGACCCAGCAGAGCCTTCCCATTGGCGTCGTCTCATGTTGGCGCCATCTTTGTGCCTGAAACAGCCTGATAGAGGCGGTCACAGCCGTGGAAAGTCCCTGGCCTCCCTTGTTAATAAACAATGTTCCGCTTTTCTGTCATCCTCCGACTTGTTGTCCCTCGCCACTACTGTTGACTCACATAAGACGGGAAGCAGGAATGCGAGGAACAGGGATTCCCGGTTGTCAGCCCTTGTTTCTAGGAAGCTGGACGACGGTGACGTAAAGGGCGCGGTTCGACTCGTCAGTAGCTCCGACTCCATAGCCCCTTTCAACACCGAGACACTCCAGAGACTTCGACAGAAACACCCCCTCGACCCACCAACCGGAAGGCGTTCCCCGTTACTGACGTACCTCCTCTTCAAATCGACGCGTAGGAAGTCCGTTCGGCTGTAGACTCCTTCAAGCCTGGATCCTCCGGCGGCATCTCCGGGCTGCGTCCCCAACACCTCAAGGATGCCCTTTCAGCCAGAGCATGTGACGCTAAAGGTCTTTTTGAGGCTTCTCCTACTGATATTGTAAATTGTATTCTTGCCGGGAATGTCCCCTCATCTGTTCAACCTGTGTTTTTTGGAGCCGCAGTCACGGCGTTTAATAAGAAAGAAGGTGGTGTGCGCCCTATAGCCGTGGGCGAGACTGTTCGACGGTTATGTGCCAAATGTGCTACGCGTACTGTAAGCAAACATTTTTCAGGCGTCTTTTCACCTAACCAGACCGGTTTTGGTGTGCCGGGTGGTGCTGAAGCCGCTGTTCATGCTTCACGGAGTTTCGTAGAAAAGGCAAATCCCGGCGATGTTATTGTTAAGCTTGACTTTTCTAATGCGTTTAACACAATGCGCCGAGACCACGTTGCTTTTCGCATATCTGAGGAGGCTCCTGAAATTTTGCCCTTTTTTACTTTGTCATATGAAAATGACTCCATTTTAAGTTTTGGTGACGAAACGCTTTCCTCATCCGAAGGATTTCAGCAAGGCGACCCCTTAGCCGTTTTTGGCTTCTGTTTAGGCCTTAATAAAGATCTTTACCGTCTGAAATCTCGCTTCCACATTGGCTATATTGATGACGTTACTCTAGGTGACCACTGGTGTACAGTCTTAGCAGATTTTTCTGCTTTTAAAGCTGCAACTGAGATGCTGGGCTTGCATTTAAATCCATCCAAATGTGAGATTATTATTTGTGATCCTGATTCCCATGTACGTCAAGAAATCCTTAGTTCCTCCCGTCATGTATGTCCTGATATTTGTGAGACCCCAAAAGACGAAATGTCAGTTCTTGGTAGCCCTATTGGAAACGTTGCTATGCGCAGTACTCTCTCCTCCCAGATACAAGTGTTTTCTAATTTTCGCAAACGTTTGAGCATCCTTCACTATCATGATGCATTCTTTTTGTTGAAGAACTGCTTGGCTGTCCCAAAATTTTTGTACACGTTTAGGACTGCACCGACGTTTTTGGCCCCCGAACTCATTGGTGACATCGACCGTTGTTTGAGAGCGTCCCTTACCGACGTGACGAACACCTCCCTCAACGACGCGAGGTGACGGCAGGCCTGCCTTCCCTGTCGTGATGGCGGCCTCAGAATCCCACCACCTTTGGCCACGGCTTTATGTGCGTACCTCGCCTCCGTCCACGCCTCCACTCCGTTGTCGACCTGCATCCTTGGAGCTACGCCCTTCTCCTATGCCGAGGAAGCGAGTGCCTCTTGGCGTGAACTCTCCTTGGCTGAGCCTCCCGCAGGCCGTACTCGCCAGAAGCATTGGACCAAGCCCATCGTCGACCGCCACTTCACCATTCTCCTGGATGACGCCGACCAGGTTACCACCTCCCGCCTCCATGGTTGTCGTGCTCCGGGTGCTGGGGATTGGCTCAATACCCTGCCTTCCGGGACTCTCGGGCTTCGACTGTCGGACGAGCAGTTTTCGACTGCCACCGCTCTACGACTCGGCGCACCTGTTTGTGGTGCTCACACGTGTGTGTGTGGCGCTGAGGTGGAGCGATCGGCACAGCATGCCCTCGTCTGCAATAAGAAAAGGAGCCGGCACGCCAGACATCGACTTGGCAACGACATCATCCTCCGAGCCCTGAAGACCGCCGAGGTGCCAGCCACCCTTGAACCTCTTGGTCTCTCCCGAAACGACGGCAAGGGGCCGGATGGAGCGTCCCTCCTCGCCTGGAAAGGCGGGAAACCACTTGTGTGGGACTTTACTTGTGTCCATCGCCTCGCCGCCAGTTATAGTCCGGGAGCTAGCGTGAAGTTGTGCAGGGAACGAGGTAGTGCATAAAACATTCACATAGCATAGTACACCTCTAACCTACTGCAAAACTTCGCGTCTGCCGGATCAGATCAGTTGCTTTCAAGAAATAGAGAGGATAACAAAATCCTGTGTATTTCCAATGGTAAAATTGTGACATTTAAGGTGTTGACTCCATTTTTTCTAATTTTTGCTCATAAAAGTTACACAAATTGGTATTTTGTTGAACTGGTTATTATAGAAATCATCTACAGATCATGATCTTTCAAATGAGTTATCATTCAGTGACAGAGGATGAAGTAAAGTGTACAAACAGACACTTTTCGTTAAAGTATATCAACAATTTTCCTGAAATTTCTATGTTAAAATTTGCAGTTACACCAACGAAAAGCGTCTGTTTGTACACTTTATCAGCGATTAAGAACTTAACAACAAATACTGTAATGTTCATCTCATTAGATGTAAAAAATTCATATACTTCTATCCCTCTTTTAGAAGGAATAGAAATAGTTTCTAATTTCGCAAAAGAAAACTGGCATTTAATTGACAACTACAACCTAGACATCAATTGCATAGAACAATTCCTCAAGTTGGTAGCTTTTAATTACGAGATTGAATTTAACAATATTGCATATCTTCAAAAGAAAGGTTGTCCTATGGGTTCGCACTTTGGGCCACCATTTGCGATTATTTTTATGAAATACATAGAAGAATTGGCTTTGAAAAAACTAGAGACTAATGACATAAAACCCAAATTATACCGTAGATATATTGATGACATAATTCTTGGCCCGTTTGCCAATGAACCGTCTTTGTTCAATAGCATATTAGAAATTTTTAATTCTATTCACCCAGACATAAAATTTACCATAGAAGCACCAGAAAATGGCGTCTTAAATTTTCTGGATTTATCTATATCAATAGAAAGGGCAGTTTACTTCCAGCCTTACAATAAAGAAAATCATTCTGGGATATGTCTCGATAAATTTAGCAATGTTCCAGATTTCGTTAAGCAAAACTTCATTAAAAACACGATAAATAACATAGGTGTACGTTGCTCTGATAGCGATGATGTTGGACGTCATGTAAACGACTTTAAGAAAAAACTAAGAAAAAATAATTATCATTGGAGGGATGTTCAAGAAAAACGCCCTAAACAACATAGCAGGGACGAAAATAATACAAATAGCATCCTACAACTGGATTTTATAAATGACTCTACACACAGAAAACTAAATAAGTTAGTGAAAAAATATGACGTGCCCTTTAGAATAGTTCAAAAACCTGGAAAACAAATACGAAGCACTTTCAGTAAGTTCAATTCTCTAAATTCTTCTACTAATTGTAGCTGTAAAATCTGCGAATCTTTAAATAATGATCATGCTTGTGAGAAACGGTATGTTATTTATAAATTCACGTGTTCTTTGTGTGGTGACTTCTACATAGGTTCTACGAACCGTCCTTTTAGATATCGTTTCCAAGAACATTGTCGTAGCATTGACAATAGAGATAGTAAAAGTGCTCTATCGGTTCATATGTCTTCGGTACACTTTGACCACACCAATACTTCTTCCATAGATGCCTTCATTTTGTCATTCATAGATATTCAGAATAATCCAATAAAAACTCGGTTAGCTGAGAGCGAATTGATACGCAAATTGAAGCCTAAAATCAATCGGAAAGATGAACTGATGTGAGTGATCATGTCTTCGTATTTAAATGTAATGCATGATCCATTGCAAGTTTTTAAGTGTTGGGTCTTGAGAAAGGCACTGAGTGCAGAAACCGGTCGACCCGTCTCATTTGTATTTTAAATCAATAAATATAACTTCGGCTTAAAAAGAAAGGGAGCGCAGTTTTAACTTTTTATTTAATTTACTTGCGTGATATTCAAACAAAATCAATCAGAAATTCTGATTGATCAGTGAGAATGGTGCGTCTCATCCACAAAGTCACTTGTTGATTGCACAAGAATTGAAGACACTTAGTATCCTCATTTTATGGACATAAAGGAAATTTTCTGAATAAACTGATCTAATTAAATTTAGACGTAATACTGCAGAAAATCGGGTCATTGAAGGTCATTATGTAAAAGACAGTAGAGTGGAATTTCCAGGGAAACTTATTTGACTTCCTAATGGTTGAATTTGAATTGCTTGCTCTTAATTTCCAAAATGAGTCCGAAACACAAAGTATGCGCAAACAGGGAGGTAAATTACGTCTATTAACATGTCCTAGTTGATATAATAAACAACTATCAGTGGAAACTAAACATACAGAGTTGCAGATGTTTCATTTTGTTCTCCACCTCAACCATATCCACAAAAAGTTCTAAAGTGCATTGAAATCCGAAGGTGAGTTGGTTAAGTCGGTATATTCTGTACAAATCCTCCGTAACTGCTCAGATTTTCATGGAAATCACAGCACAAAAGCTATGGCGTCCAATCATTCCGATGCTCTAACTCATTTGCACGAGCTTCCTCTTTAACAGACACTTTGCTTCGCATCATCAATATGACAGAAAAAACTTCTTGGGGCTTAGTACGATTATCAATATCAATTCAAACATTTAAGTCCTTACATATTTAACCTCTTATCAATTTTTTGAATCTTGCCGAGTTTTGGTTATAGATTAGGAAAAGTGGAACATAGCCGAAGATGACAAATGCAGGTGCGGAGAACAACAGCCGATTGAGCATCTGTAATGTCGGTTGCTTCAAGCACCATGCACTCAGCACGATCTACACCAGTGCACGGACGTGCCACTACAATGCGCACAGTATTGGCAAGGCTGCGTGTGATGTAGACACGCTAAATAAGATAGCATCATAGAGTATCATAATGCACTGATGAATAACATATCCGTAAGATTGTGTTATATTCTGACGGACAAAATTATTTCATGTTCAACAGAGCGTAGGTTCTAATATATTGTCGAGTGAGATTTCCGCACAACGCCTGAAGTTTTTCTCCATGTCTAGCACTGCCTTGACCGCTTTAACTTCACGATTAAAACAATCAACAATATTGGCTTTAATTGGGCGTTATAACTAGGAAGAATTTGCAGTTTTTCTATTTTCATTTCTCTGTCAAATTCTAGAGCTTGTGATGTGCATTTTCGAATTCTCCCTCATCTCTCGTTTTGTTGTCAATTGATCAAATTTAAAATTAACTATGACATTTGTCAATCAAAAAAGTAATAATTTGAGGACAAATTTGGACTCCGGAAGTTTGTCATTTAAGTGAAAAACGAAGACAATCCAGCTGATGGCAGTTCTCGGTGTAACCGTTCCGTGCGTACCTTTGAAGGTTCACCATGAAAATTTGAGAAGAGTGTAAGACGTGTAAGTATGCGTATTTCATAACGATGGAATGCCAAAAATAAAAACAAAGACACCCCGCCTCTCCATGCCAACGTTTGCTCTTATTTCTCACGTTCCAAGTACGTTTTGAAAGACTTTCAAGTCTTCTTGTCTTCACTCACTGTGAGCACTTGCCTTCTTTCTCGTTTCTTATCATGGCCTATTTGTTAATGATTCTTGTGTCTATCATTTCCTATCTATTGTCATTTGAATGGCAAGTGGTGTTCTTCGGCGACATAGAAGTAGAAAAGAATGATTTTTCATTTACTTGATGCTAAGTTTTGTATTATCAATTCGCTATTGTGCTGAACTAATTTGAATTTGAAAGATTGCTTTGCGGAGGTGCAGGTAATTCATTCTACAAAAGTATTGGCGAAAATCAGTAGCAATTGAAATGCGAACGTCAATGTCATGGGATAGGAACCAAGGAAAGTTACTTGCAGGATTTTTGGCTTCCCTACACTCATTTTCTGTCTTTCTAAAGAAATGATGCAAATGAAGCGTCTCAGTTCTATCATGTCCTTCAAATGTAGCTTGGATTCGTTGATCATGGTGTCGTGGAGGAATCAATACATTATCTTTTCCAAAAATGTACATATAAGTTCTCTTGAAGAAATCATTTTTATTTCAGCACAGTCGATCTATAAGGTAAAAGCAATATACTAAACTGAAAATGATAAATGCCAGTAATTAAATCAAAATTCATCATCCATGAATTCTATTATGTCAATTAATTAGGCACAAAGTAATATACCTGTGGCTCTAATAATGTAAAATCCTGTCCGTAGTCTTATAAGGCTTAAATAGGAAAGGGACTAATGCAAGTACATGCGATATAGTAAGGACTTAAACTTAATTGGAATCAATTATACGAATTATGAAAAATTGCTCACTTGAACGTTCGTCGATTATGAATTCTACAGCTATACTTGCTACAACGTGTGGGTAATACTTTAACAATTTGGTCAACTTTGTTCTAACGATGACGGTCGATAGGTCATTTGAAAATTGACACCGCACAAACCTGTCATCTGCCGCCTAAGTCTCCCTGCTGTAATTGAGTAAAAAGATAGAAGTGCTTGAGATTAAGAGGAAGATGAAGTTATGAAATCCTGATAAGGACGCATGGCTTGTCATTTACAGGTGTTAAGAATCATTCAAAAGTTAAGCAAAACGTGTCTAAGAATGAAGAAAAATGTGATACATAAAATGATTAAACTTGATAGTAATGAGTTCATCAGCAGGAACTCGACCACGGCAGGTTTCGGCCCCTAATTCCTGAACGCTCAGACCTGTGTGGGGCTGTGCACATCTATCATGTACAGACTCAATGATACTAACTTTAAATGTTAATACAAATTAAACAGAAAATAAAATATGCGATGAAAATTAAATAGAAATAGCGGAAACTATTCAGACTGAAGGAAAATGACATAATAAATAATGAAATTGGAAATAAATAAGTAATTACCATGATAATGAGGTAAGAGAGGAAAAATATAATAAACATACACTCAAAAGCTTATAAGTTTACCACAAAATAGCACGAACACGTAATCAAATTCATTCGCAGTTGTCTAAAATGTATCTTATATATTAATAAATGAATAGCGCATTTTTTATTACTGCGAGAATCTATTCGAAACCACTTTACTTTATCAAGCCTCCTAATCACAAATCTGGTCTCATTCCACCAATCCGTAATTGTATTTGGAGAATTCAAGTTTACAGATTAAAGTGGCTACGTTGTGAAGTTAGCGAAAACAACTTCTTAGTTTCGCAGATAGGTGCTGCAAATCAATTTTATTTTGTCACTACCTGATCCTATTTTCTGGGCTGATCACAGATAGATGCTTCTTTTCTCACAACAATGCAGTTAAAAACGGCAATATCACAACATATTCATAGATGTGTGTGAAGTTAGCGGAACCACCCAACGGTTCTATTCTTCAACGTGATTCTATTCGAAACATTTCTTACTTCATCACTTTCAGCCGCCTGAACATGAACCTGGGCTCAAGCTCCACAAACTAGCAGTCGTTAAGAAATTCAGGTTTAAAGATAAAAGTGGCTCCGCCAACCTCACATACGTACCGGTATATTTTTGCCTTGTCGACATATGTAGTCTGTCTCAGTGTTACTACATAAGGACCCGATTAAACAATCGATCAGTCGATTTTAAATAATTTTGGGAGTAGGTACTTCATTGATATTGATCACATTTTGCATTTGACTTATTTTCACTTATTTTCTATTTCGCATTTTCTATTTCATATTTATCTAAATTCTGCATATACCGCAAAACCTCTGTTTGAACGGCACATCTAATATAACGGCAGTGTAGAGGAGGAGTTGAAAAATTGAATGGCACCCTCTAATTGAACGTCACCTCTAATTTAACCACACTTTGATGATTTCATCTCCTACATCAATTACATGACTGAAATAATCTTCTACAAAACGTATAAACAAGAAAATAGTTTGTAGAATGCTATGAAGCTATTTTTAGTGGCTGGGAAGTCCCATTCAATAGACTTGAAATGGATTGTCGATGCCTGGATCTGATCATCAAGTCATTCAAAGGATGCGGACTGACCAACGCTCTCGACGGCTCGGAGGTCTACAAACATTCTTCCTAAATTCGCACACAAAGGATTTGATAGCATGGATTTGTAGATCTTGAAACGCTGATTACAAAAATCAAAGTCTTGAGTGTCACAGCCAGTCGCTTTCGATTATAGGTAAGGTTGAAGGATGGTAAAATTCAAGATCTATCTATGAATTGTGAAACACTTGTCAATTTTCGTACATTTTCTTTTGCAGAAAAGAAACTATTTATCAGAATGCCATGAAATTTGAAGCATGATTGAGTTCAGAACATAAACTTCTGAATGATGAGTTGAAGTGAGTCACATGATTTAGTATTTGATGCTAGAGAGCCTCTACAAAATGAGTAAAATCGCCAAAATTAAGTCAAAGCATAAAATTTACTCATTTTGTAGAGGCTCTCAGACATCAAATACGGAATCATGTGATCACTTCAACTTTTATATCGAAGTAACTAGTTTCTTTTCTGCAAAAGAAAATGTAGGAAAATTGCCAAGTGTTTCACAGTCCATAGATATTTCTTGAATTTTACCATTGGATTCCAATGGGAAACCTTCAACCTTACCTATAACCGAAAGCGACTGGCTGTGACACTCAAGAATTTGATTTTTGTAATCAGCGTTTCAAGATCTACAAATCCATGCTATTAAGTCCTTTGAGCGCCAATTTAGGAGGACAGTGTCAGTAGCTCCCGTCCTAAATAGCTTTGACATTAATCATTAGATGCCGCACTGCAAATTGTTGCCACTCCCGCTCTCCTCAAGTACACACTGAATATGAAATAATATTTACCTTTCAGTCTAAAATCTTTATCTAAAGAAAAGAAGATTGTCACAATTTGCGGCAGTTTGGACTTCTATCACCCGTTTTCAATTCCTCTTTTCCGTCCTTTTTTCTCGTCTCTCCTATCAAACCTTTCACTTTTCTTGTCCTCTATTCAATAGCAAAAGGAATACTGCAAGAAGTTGAATGATCGGTTATCGAAGGTCATATCCTCTCGTTTGATTTACTCACAGAGTGCAACGACTTCCCTATTTATAAACCGCCATCATTTGGAATAAAATTCATAGTCTGGCTGCTCTAGCCCGCATCACGAGAACCGTTTGGCTCCTGAGACGCTATCAAACTTGCTGTAGCCGCGAGTTGAGCATGCACTTCTTATGAGCGTGTACTGCAGGCTCCTTTATTAGCATCTCAAAGTAATCTTACCAGCCGCGCTTTGACGAGTGTCCGAGGTAAAAGAGTAGTGTGCATGAAGATTATGTCAAAAGGCGAACAAGCTTTAACTTTCTGTATTTCCAGATAAATTATCTTATCAAGATAACAATAAATCGTTACTTCATTAATGTTGAAATAAATTATTTAATGTGTCGCGGCTAATTATTGCGTGTTTAATCTCGTTGTCTTCCAAACCGTCCTGTCTACATATCTCTCCCCTGTGTGATTCGAAGAAATCAACAAGTCTACTTGAATCGATTAAGATAAATGCTGCAGAAATCAATTAGCATGAATCACAGCAGAACCAGTTTCATTCTGAAGAGTTAGTATTCCTCAGACTGAGTCAAAAAATATTGCCATTAAATAACTGAACCGCGAAATCAATTGATTTCATCGTCAGAAGCAGACAACTGATTTATCGCAATTTCTTGATAGCAGCAGTCACTCAAAAGTTGTATATTCTACTTTCTTTAATTTCAATTTCATGTTTTAAGTTATACATTGCATCACACAGTGGGTTAGACAGCGAAAAGCTCGAAAATTTGATTCCATTCAAATAAAGTGCACGGATTGATGCTATTGAAGTCAGAGGTCAGAAAAATAAAAATTTTAAATAATCATTCAGTAGATATTTAATTTTTTATTCCAGTTTCGACACCTTAAAATACCTAGGATAAATAACTAATACGGCTTAAGTTATAAGGCGAGCTAACTTGCAGTTAGTTGACCCACAGAATTAGATTGTTTAAGCGTGTCACTTTGCTAGAAGTACAAAATGATTCAAAACGATGGCACATGCAGGAGCTTACTAAGTGGACAGAAAGAAAGTTTTAATACTTTGCAGAGATAGGAAAACAGTCGTGCGCCGCTTGCGGATTGTTGTGAATTCTTTCAAAATGCTCCGATCGACACGATTCCTTCATAATCGAAGAATTCAGATCATTACGCAAAAGTTTTCTCGATCATATTGGTCGTTCTGATCATTATTTAAAAAGCTAGCAGGCGCACGAAGGAAACGTTCGCAAACTTCTCTGTAGAACTTGACATTGACTGTGTCTCCTTGCTGTGTGATCCGATCGATAGAAGTCACTGAAACTTTGCACAATTTTGTGTGTTTAATATTGAACTGTCTGCTCATTGTTCGATTGCTATGGTAGTTTGTCAGCTGATTTCATTGACGTTGCATTTCCAACGTTTCATTTCTGGTCAAACAGAAGAAGAGACGTCCTGTCTAATTCTGTGTAGTTGACTCCTTTTTACCTAAAATACTGTACTTGTAAATAAAAATTGAATACATCTCTGCTCAAAACAGTAAACTTGCACATTTTTAGACATTTTTGTACATGCTGTAAGCTATACATAAATCATCTAGTATTTACAATAACGAGAAATTAAGCAGGCAATTAACTCCCACAAAAATCAGGGAACCTAAAACGATAACTAGAAGCTTAACCTATCAAGTCGATTGCCGACCTTTGCTGCCATATGACAATCCTGATCTACTCTACACTTTGAAGCGTTTTATAAATTGTCGAAAAAAATATTCTAAAAGTGACATTGATAGTATTTTGCTGACATACCTATCGAGGTTGCAGACTACATTGCTGAGCATCAATTCGACATTTTGCAAATATTGAACTTGCAATGTGATCGAATGGGCCGTCTCCGTTGAAACATCAGAAGAACATATTGCAACTTTTGAAGAATTTATGATGCTTTGTTTTGAATTTCTGATGCTCGTAAAGGCTAAGATAGAAAATTTAAAGTTAACTGGGGCTGTTGAAAGTCGAAATCGACAAAAAAAGGAGGAATTAGTCATTTTCTAACCATTCCTATTTATGAAATTAAATAGCTTTAAGTGATTTTCACTCGGGAATATTAATGCGAAAAATTACCCATCTGCAGTGGATTTTAATGATGATAATCTGATGGCACGTTTTTATTCCTATATTTACATGAAATTTGAGTTATCAATGCTCTGCACGATGTCTATGACATAATACATTATCATGATATGATTCTCAGACTCATATCTATGAAATATATTTTCATATTGAAAATTGAGCGCTAAACGTTGAAAGTTATCATAAATAATGTTTGTGAAAAGTGGTGAAATTCGTAAATGTAACAAATGTTCGAAATGTCGATTCCAACGATAATTTGTGAAAAGTTTGGAAATACGTTTAACGAATGCGACAGAGAGGCGAATCGGATCAAAATATTTTAAGCAAATCTATTTTCTGTTTTCCGACGTCATGTGCGAGTCTGTATTAATACCAATTTCAGAGCATTGCTGTCCTGCATTAGTTGTATATTTGTGCATTCTGAATGTGTAAGAATCAATCGGAGCAAAATCCTAAAGTGCTTGTATCCAAATATACTCAGAAGTAATTCAATCTTTAATTGCTTACTTACATTTATTTTCCTCTGTAATTCATCGATATTATTTTTGTCAGCTCATAAGCGAGGTGTGTTTTCAATCATTTTTCAGGAAACAATCAAGTACGGAACTCAACAGTGTACTATTGCATTGTTTAATTTTCCGCTGATATGTCAGCAAATTTATAATTTCAAAATAAATAAGCAATATATTGTTCAGGAGAATTGACAGCATCAATTAGTAAGTCTTGAATCTGATCTGATGCTGATCCAGATTGTCAACCTCGAAGGAATCGATCAGAAAGTCTATCTGCAGTCAATACTTAGCTGTATCAAACTTTTGTGTCAAAGATTCTTTATAACTAATTGTATGTATATTATCTTTATTCAATTTAAATGAGTAGTTTACTAAAGTTGCCTTTTTTATTTTTGCCTCAGAGGGAATAGCTGCTCATTCAAGATATCTATGATGAACGCACTATGATCGAACTTTTCAAAAGTGTATCTAAGTGCAGCTCATGCCTAAATTTTTTTGCATGAACTTCAGTATATCTGAAACTTGCTTGAAATAACTTTCACTGTTTACAAGAAACTGAAACGAATGAAGCATGCTAGCATAATTTAAAAAAAATTCATCGACTTTCCTTGATTAATCTGTTTTAATTATCAGTTTGTTTATCAGACGATAAGTAACACGATATATACGAAGAGTAAAATGAAAAATACTAAAATAAATTAACTGCACTCATCCAGTTGTTCACTTAGAAGTTGAAAAATAAAATTCTGTATAAATAATTGATTTGTTTGAAAAGCATGAAATGCAAATAGATGTTTGATCAAACTGGTCATAATATTGACTTTTCAACATCTATTCAACTTTTATTCCATCAACTATTCGTGTGACAGTTTCAGTATTCTTAAAACTGTTTGACTAAAACTTCGAAATATTATATTCTGTGCACTAAATCGCAATTCTAACTTTCGAAAGTAGTGTCGCATTAAAATGCTTGTTTTACTAGCACAATAAGAAACGTTTCTTATTGTAAGATATATAATAAGAAACATGTTTAAACATGCCTCTTTGGATGTTATAGTGTGATGCTTGTTGATGCAGATTATGTAGAAGACTTTAAGACTTAGATATCAGTGAGTAGTGTGAATCACAATTCATCGAGAAAAGGATTTGCTTGAGAAAATGGTTCATCGGCGGCGGTCGTACGAAAGTGTATGAAGAAGTTTTGTTACCATTTATCTTATTTGAAACAGGAATAAAAGTATTCGAATTTGCGCCCGGCTATGTACCTTATAAATGAACCAAGACTCAGACAGCAGTCATGTACATAGGTGGAACTTTCAGCTAGTTAAAATGTTCTGCGTCAACCAACATCAGATGATTATTTTACTTCCGTGCATATTTGGAGTTATTCTTAAACGAAAGTATCAATGTTCTTTGTCCAATCGAGCGAAATCCTCCATACATGTTACATAAAAGCATTTGTAGATACTACTAATATTTCTTGTGCAATGAATACTTTTGCTTGCTTCATGATTCTTTGCTTTAGTAGCAATGACCATTTAGACGTTCTCGGGTAGATCTCTGAGGTGTCAATGCGAAAATCTGATAACATTTTGATTCGGGCATCAGGAATCTCGTTAATGTACTGTCATGCAGAGTAGGGTGCAAATTCATTGCAATTTGATTCATATGCATGCTTGCATTGCTTCAACATGATGTTTTTAAACTGCAAAAAATCTGATTTTTTCAATTTTGTCTGTGTATCTTCTTCTTCTGATAAATGACTTTTTAATAATGAAAAACATATTGGTATCAGTCATTTCATAATGATATGCTGAATAGAGACACGGATGAAAATGAATGTGATCAATGAATAATCGGCTAATAAGGTACAGTTCATCGTAATCTTAGCACATTCCCATTTTAAATATCCTGCCACTAGCGGTGAATTTTCGAGCGCCGCAATCCAATATCAGGAAATGACATCCAAGAAATTATCCAAAAAAATCAGAAGAATGCATTGTCAGAATATGGGTACTTTTATGAAGCAATCATTTTCTTTCTTACAATCAACGTCATGAAAATTATTTCTGTTGTCGTTATGTTCATATACAGAACCGTGTACTACTGTACACGAATGTCGCATAAACTGCATCTGATAACTTAAAAACCTGCATTTATACAGGTTATTTAGTTAATCATTTGGTCGGTTGTTTTACAAAATCAAGAAGCTAGGCTCCTTACACTCTTCTTTAGGAAATTGCAGAGCGAAATTCCTGCCATTTCCATTGTCCTCTTCTCTTTTTGTAACATTTTTATTTTTTCGGATATTTAGTTTGCTTACGTGACACTGTAGTGATATCGACTATGTTCGAAAATGTTCAACTATCACAATTTTAGGTGGCAAATTAGGTTAGTTTTTCGAATATTCTGAACTCAATACTTGATTTTATGCCAACGCAGCCATTATCAGTAAAGCTCTTTCTCTGTATCTCTTCTCTCTCATCTCTCTCTCTCTCTTTCATCTATCTCTCATCTCTCTCCGTGTTCTCTCTCCTCTCTATATGTCAGTTGCTGCCTTATGCACCCAGAGGATTTGCTAGCCGTTTTGCGTTGGTGCAGTACTGGACAGAAGACCGTTCTGCGTTGCTTCGCAACATTACCAGCACCGAGTTGAGTTAAGTTGCATGTCAGAGCGCATTACAGCCGGTGAGTTGATCCGACTTGAAGGCGAAGAGTTAATCAGATCCATTCAAGTTATTTCCCACCGGCCAAGTCTAACGGGTCGCTTCATTCCATCGTCCGAATTCAATTACTCGTTCGCGACTCATAATCCAAACTTGTCCGGCAAGGGCCGCTCCCATGGGGCAGCAAGAACCAAAAGATTGGCAAATGTGATGACGAAGTAATGGCTGGTAGTAGACGAAAATGAGGAGCGACGTTTCTCTGTTACTCGACGTTTCTCCACCATACGGAGATGTGTGATGTCTTAAACGGTTTTTAAAGCGCGGAGGCATGTGCTATATGAATGCTTTTATAAGGCCACTTTAAGTGCAGTGTATGAAGACAAGTGCTTACATAAAATCCGAATAGAATCTTATAGAAATCCACGTAGGGCTGTACCTGCATGAAATGTTTAATATGTTTAGCTATGCTTAATACAAGTACCGGGTATGTATTCCATAAGTATCCCCGGAACAAACTATCGCAAACCTCTACCATAGACCAATTAGACAGAAAATTCCACCGAAATTTCTTATGTGACGAAGAATCGCTATGTACTTAGTGATAAAGCATGTACAAGCAGATAAACTTCAGGTTCAATACAAGAGAAGACCTATATCTATTGTCTAAATTATTGCACACATGGAATTAAATGAGATTATTACAACGAACTAAGCAAAATGTATATATAATGAGATATATGTGCAGCCGAACATTGCATGTGGAAACAGTACCGAGAGAATGCGTCAATAGTAACATTAGATTAGCTTGACCACCACATATCCTGATCAAATACAGCATTTTTATACACATGTGGCCTTGATAGAAGCACAGTAAAAATAAAAAGTTAAATAAAACAAAAATAACAATTTCAAATATGACCAGAAAATAATGATATTGCAAGAGCGGAAGTGTAAAATAGGTTATTTACAGGAATAAAGCGAGAAAATTTGACTGCCCATCATTTATCGGGAAGAACTCAATTTTTAAGGCATTTAGTTGTGGTGTTACAATTAGACAGTCGCAAACTTAAACTTAATTTTACAAATTTTCATCTACAGTGCGTAAATTACCGAACTTCTACCGTGGCACAACACGATGAAACAACCCTGCTGCGACTTTGGAAAAAATTATAATGGAAAGAAAGACTATGGAAATAGTGGAATTCACAACGACTTTGAATTTCTATTATTCATATTACGTTTTGCAGTTTATATATTATTATTCAATAAACCTACGTTCCTGTAACAATAATATTACTCAATGCATAAGACAAATGTATGTTCGCTACCTACATTCGCAATTGGTAGCAACTGCAGAGCACATACGTACACGCCATGAACATACTCAAGCCAATTTCAAATTTTGATATACAAAGCAGACAATAACTTTCGCTGAGGGGGAAGAAATATTATGAGGAAGTGATCTTTATTGACGCAAATGCTTAACCTTTCTGTATTCAGAAGTAACATTACGGGGATAGAAAGCTTAAAACAGGTGACTAAATTTTCATGTAACCATACCTCACTCTTCAGACATGACGATGTTCATACATAAAACAATTCGCTTTGAAAGTTTCAATAGGATGAGATTGGATATTAATAGAACTATTTTGCATCTATAAATATCTTATCCCCTTCTCTTGTTAAATTCAATTCTACTTTATGTTGTTCGACTGCAAAAGGAATATTACACTTCGAGTAATTTCAGTCTGAGTGCATATGTACCCATACATGTATTCATTGACAATGGGCGCGTATTCATACAGCAGCGCAGCCAAGTGGGGATTCCGAAAACATCTGAGGAATCTATCAAAAAACGCATTAAACGCGTTTCCATAATTGAATTCACAACCTAAGCAGCTTCCCTTGAAGTCTCGAAAGATTCGAAAAGTTTGAAGATTCCTGCTATGATACTATTACCTTCTTTAATTTGTGTTATTTCATTCTTACATATATCATATATATTTCTTACAATGCAGGCATTGTAATTTAAATGAATGTGAAGCTCTCAACGGCCATTTGCTCTTGAACCGGAAAGAAGTTGTTGATAAATTCAGCTATAATTTTGGGGAGCAATATTGGAATGAATGAACTTATAAAGCCACTGGTAATTAAGGTTATTTTTTTCAATGTCGATAGAATTATGTCGGAAACTGAACCTAGAATTTGCCTCCGGGATTTCTAGAGAGAATTGACCATCTTCTTCAATGGAATTAAAAACGTGGAAAGTTTTATTGCAAACTTGAAAGCTCATATGAATACCAGTCCCAGAATAACGTCATCAATATCACAAAAATAGATCTTTGGGATGACATTGATTTTTGGAGAATGGGGAACATTTTAAAACGCTTTAAGCTGTCAGTTTACAAAAGATTAATTGAGTATTCTAAGTTTTGAGCTTTAAGTCCATCGCACCCTCAATAAGTTATGAAATTTATCATCAAATAGGAATGATTTTCACCGAAAATCTGTTTTCTATAATAACAGTTTTGTGAATTTTCCTCATTCACTTGATAATTTGCATCATCGTCTTGATTTTTCCTGACTTAATAAAAGCTTGTACATTGTTGTTGCATTTCCTAAATCAATTATGGCCTTTGCAGTGTATGTCATAATCAAATTTCTTCATTAAAACTTCAACAATACTTTGATACTGTTTTGCAGTTTCCACATCATATAAAATCGGGCCCTCCCCGAAAATAAATCCTCTCTGCTCCGCTACGATATGATTTATTTTATTTAAGCGACATATCTTAAAGATCTAAGTCGACCACCGGACCTTATAATCTCAGTGCTGATTAAACCATCCTGTAAGCACCATGAGTTAAAGAAGTTAACTTTCAATCCATTTTCGAAGTTGTAGAAACAAATAATTCAATAGAAAAAGTCATGGATGCATAATTGGATGCTGCTAAATCGCATCACGTAACATTTCAACATCAGAGATGGACTAGAGGTGGGAAACAATAGCAAACAATAGCTACTGTGACAAATATTAGCTACTAACTGCTAAAGCATGCAGTTCGCTTCTCAATTTAATTGGATTGACTAATTTTGACTACATGTGCGGAATCGATGTGTCTATAATTGACTTGACTTGTGCTTTGTTTGTCTGAGCTACTTTCCCAGCAATGGAAGTGATTTGAATATGAATAGGCATATAATTACGCATGTTATTGGCAACCACTGCTGGCTAATACTGGCATAACTAATATCCTAACCGTACACGCAATAGTTTTCTTAGGGGAACTCACAGTATAGGAAGGAAGATGTTTGCAATTGCTGAGAATATATATTCTCACCAATTTCACATTTCCACGCCATTAAACTTTTTTATTGTACCCGCAACGAAAAACAATTCTGTCATAAATTTCCCTGATTTTTTGTAAAAATTCTAATTAATCCATAGATATCACATTACGGCGAGCTACTATTTGGAATTGTAAATTATCACTCAATGATGATATCCCCACAAGCACTGATGAAGTCTACTTGTAGGTTTGCAGCAAATTCTCTTTCTCGCCAAAGAAAATATAATTGAAAACGCTGTCTTCTAAGATATCCAATTGAATTAAAGCCAACTGAGTCACATATGGCATGAAAGCAGCAAGGTTGACAGCAATCTGAAAGCTGATACGAAAGCGTCAACAAGTTCCTCGTCGTCATGCTGTTGACCAACGAAGATCTGCACCTGCTTACTGCGTTACCAAACTTACCCAAGTCAACGGAGATGAGGAAATCGGCAACTTGGCGACTGATAAATTAAGAGAAATGTGAAAAGAGCAAGCGAACTAGAGAGAGAGAGAGATTGGAAACATCCAATTTTTTCTCAAAAATCGTTTGAAATTAATCATAATCTGTTTATAATACTGCATTTTTTTATCTTGAATCTGCACACGTGAGTTTTTCTGTAACCCCTTAGCGCCCATGACGGATAAATCCGTCACCATGAACAACGCCATGACGGATCTAATCGTCATGAGTGATTACTTTGTCTTATTGTCGAATTTCATTGTTAGCTCAGTGTGCTGAGGCTTCTTGTTGAGTTTGGCGCCTTTTAAAGATAAATTCTTTCACAGACAGACACACAGCGCACGCCGTCTAAAATACAAGCAGAAGTAATTTCTATTCATGTCTATTCATAAGCTCAATCTGCACTAAATACGAGCGTTCTCAGAACATCTGCATCGATGAATCTCATAAATAAAGTCGACTTTCAATGCATGTTTTTATGCGTACTAAGCGAGCGAGATTCGGACTGAAAACGTTCATTGTGACCGATAATAATGGATACATGTTGCACAACTCCTTATACTGCGGAAAAGGGGAATTTGAACTTAGAAGAACATGTACCCTCTGACCTCTAAGAAAGCGAAAAATTGTCGTTTATCTTCTGTGAAAGCTTCTTTACTTGATCGTGGATACATCATACATATTGATAACTGGTATAAAAGAGTTCGGCTTTGTGAATTTCTCATGACTCGAAACACCGTTGTTCACGGTACGGTTCTCATGAACAGAGGAATAGCAGCGAAATTCCGAGAGAAAAGGCAAGTACCAGTGTTTTCCACATTCAAGCGGAACGAAAACAGTGCATTGACCATCAAATGCACAGACAAACGACAGCACTGTCGATAAAGCAGGTGCTATACCTGAGCAAACACATCTTCCAGGGTGCAGAAATCAGAGCTATGAAAAGCCACCTACAATCAAGCAATAAGATTTTGGGATGTTATATGTGGATCTAACAGACCATCATCTTCTAGTATCACGGCGGCTCGACTTAGTCACACTTTGTTCAAGAAGTACGGAATGTTAATGCGCATTATTCAACCTCTACTGCTAAATGCTTATGTAATGTACTAAAAGGGAAAAGGATTTACAAATGACATTCTTGAACTTTTCCAAGGTTGCGATAATTCACCTCACCAGTAAACATTCTGTTCCATAAAAAAGCAAAGTTCATAGCTCAAATCTCGAATTCTTTCGGTCCTGGAAGTGCATTGAAACAGGATGTACATCTTCTTGAAATAATCCCTCAACTTCAATGAAAATAAAGACACAGAAGCGTGAAAAAAGAACGAAAAAACACGAAAAAAGAATGTTTGGTGGTCAGTGTCAGAAAGAAAGCATATTATCAGTGCGCAAGATGTGATAATAAAACTGGATTTTGCGTTCCACGTTTTGAAAAATATCACAATTTCTCCTCTTAATCGTGAAAGTATTTTCTTTTAGAAGTGATATGATGTCACGTATTCTTCTAGCCTCACGTTCGTAATAAATTTTTTGAATTTTTAAAGCGTTTATTTTGTATAATTTTCAATGGCGAAGTTCATCAGCAACGTTTTGAGACATTTGGGCACTAAGGGGATGATTTCAATTATTTTTGAATAAAGACATATTGCTACTACCACTTTGCCATCGAGGAAGGCTGCTCAAGACGAAATATTTGGCATTACATTTATTTTGGCTTCAAATAGTGTTATTTTTGGTTTCTGTCTGATACACGGGGAACAGAGAGAAAGGCATGCGTTCTCAACGCTTTTTATTGCGTCATAATGCTCTATTTCTCATATATATACCTACTCTATACCACCCTGTATACACACATCAATGCAGGGTGGACCACAAATCCCTGAAGTTCTTTTTAGGCAAAGAAGTGCTATGTTTTTTCAGTATACAGGGCGTTCCAAAAGGAATCATCCGATCTCACTGCGCTACATATGTCTATTGAATGAACACAGAAGCTCGAAACAAGTTTTGAAATATTTGTAGAGATAACGAGTTTTATGCGTCAACTTATAAGCGGTTCTGTGGTTTAACAGTTCAATGCCTCCGTCTTCCGTCGGCTAGGAATCGAAACCAGTCCTCAACATGCTCACGTGGCGTGAAGATCACTGCGACCAGCAAAGCACACCCTCCATGATCGTGCCTGGAGCAAGCAAAGTTTATCGCGCGTTATAATTTTGATATTGAAAAGGCGACGACATGGCTATAGATACGAATATGATCGCTTGAATAAATGAGTACGAGAAATAGAAGACCAAGTGCAAGATTCTTGCTATGTGAAGTCGCCGAGATGTAGGCAGATCAGTGGATAAATGGAGAAACCTCTTGAAACAGGGTAACGTCAAAGAAAGTACAAAATCTGACTGTCCTTGAAGATAGCCGGATGCACGGCAACCAGATGTTCAAGAAGGCGATCGATAGAACTGAGTACTATACGAGAGCAACTTTAAGATGAATCATGAACAATGATTTAAATAAGAACATAAAGGGATCAGCATACCACAGTGATTTGGGAGTCAGATATAGCTTGACATGCATGACAAATCTGGTTGCGACCTTTCTTCATGCAGAATGAGTCCAAATAACATCAGTAATGTAATTAATTTTCTTTTCAAAAGACTTTCAAAAGCATGACGATCGTATTTCCAATGAGTCAATGATGCAAATAATTATTATCATACATTTCATAGTCTGATTAATGGTATAGGTCCAATGCTTGAAATAACTCATAATCGCAGTGCAACGAATATTTTTATCCATAGGTTTACCATTTTCTTTCATTAATTTCATAATTCATTTCAAGGATAAAATCATAGAGTAAGTATATGTAGGTAGACTGTCGACTCAAAAAAGGATCTGTATACAGTGAAAATTTTTGTATGAAAATATTCAGTTTTTGCGGAAATTACGTTCCTGTGGTCCAAAAAATTATTTGAACAGTTTTCAAAAAGCTAAATTTTTGCCAATTTATATACTACCGACATGACGTCTCTTTATAAGTAGTATGAAACAAATTAGATATCAAAAGGAATGAATATTTGCTAACAAGCATCGTAACTAAGCGGAAATTATGCTGATGATCAAAGAAATCTAATGAACGGAATTATAATGGAGGTCTTCATGAAAAAGTCGAGATCTTATAGTGATGTCGTGGCTGAAATTTCATGTTGTTGCTGTAATTCAATTTTCATCATCATGATTTTATGATTCACTAAATTTAATGTTTCATTTCTTGAGTGTGAATAGTGATGTGGACCCATTCACATCTTTCAAAGTTAAATGAAATCATGGTCTTTGATCAAGCTATTTTGCTCCACCAGGGGCAGGTTGTCTATGATATGATCACGCCTAAGAAGATTCTCTTGAGGTTCAGCATGAAAGCAATAGCAGCCCATCGAGTAGCTAATTTGACAGAACTCTCCAAGGCTGTCTTGACATGGACGATCTGTAAAATAATATCATTTCCTTCAGCATTACGATCATGATCAGTGAATTCCGTGGTAATTTCTTCAAAGCTGCATAAATGTGTCTGTCTCACATTTGGAAACAATGCCGACTGTTTTCACCTCGAGTTCATGTAACAAAATCGAAACTCTATGCAAATTGAGGATTTAATAAATGCTGAGTTGCTACTCTACCTAATATACCTACTCTATGGATAAAAGATGTTTTCAAACTCAGCACTAAGATTCTTAGGCTACTAGAACAATAGGCAACTTATAATTCAATTACAAATTTATTTCATGTCTGATATCTGACATGAAATCACTTTCCCTTTTCATTGCCATTCCTTTTAACTATTGATATATTCTACAGGTGAAATGATGGTGTGCATGGAGACGAAACTGCATGCTTTTGATATATCATCATTCATATTGCTTCAGAAAACCTATTTTAGAAGCTTCTCCTATGTAATCTCATTTCAGCAGATTAGAATCCGTGTGGTCATGTTACTAAAATTGTGAGAAAAGCAAAATGTCTTCTATGAACTATTACATGTAATATGAATTAAATGTCATGTAGCAATGATTGTGTTCATTTCAAACTAGGCTCTCAAATTGTCTCTACCTTGAGTTTGCCACACTATTGTCCAACACCTTTATCATAAACATGATAAGTGTAAGCCGACAATATCAATAATACGGAGTAACTTGGAGCATTATTCTGTGCGCTAACTGCGCCAACGGCGAAGATAGTAAGTGGGATATGCACATGGTGAACATGAAAAGTGTCGTAAAAAATCCCCGGTTTCGACTGCGTTGGAATAAGTCCACTGACCAAAGCAAGCACTTTAAAACAGTTCCGGTCGAAAAAAATTGACAGAGATGAAAATAGAAGGAACCGCGCTCTTGTGAAGATACTGAAAACTGACGATCAAGGTGAAAAAATAGAAAAGAAGTATTGAGGATCGACAATTTCACCTGTCTGACATATGTGTAAGCGGTAAGTCGTTTTAGATTGAGACCATGGCAATCTTCTCAACCACAAGATCACGGTGAATGTCAATGTAACATACGTGCATAAAGGTCCTGATTGGCGGCAGTGCATTCAGTGATACCTAAATCTTTTTTCCAGTGGTTGGAGTGTCATATATGACTGTTTGTGTTTGCATTTTCAGTTACCTTCTCGTTCATTTTAAAGTTTGAATTAAAAGGTTCCAAGTTTTGCCATGGAAAAAATAGATAGATCCTTAATAACAGCTAAATTAATTTCAATTTGAATTACCTGTTACCGCCTTCAACGCCGTTAGACGTAAAGGGCCCTCGTCAGTCTTCTCCACTCATCGCGATCCATTGCTACTTCCTCCAGTGTTGCCAACGGTCTCAAGCCTCCTTCTCATCGTTTTCGCCCATGTCGGTCGCGGTCTTCCTCGTCAGCGCGTTCAAGTCGGTGCCCATTGGACAGCCTGCTTGATGTACCGGCCATCCCTCCGTATTATGCGGCCAAACCCTCTCCACCAGCTGTTCATAACAAGTTAATCGATGAAGGGCATTTTTGTTGATCTCGTATGACGTCGTTGCGGACTCTATCTTGCCATCTAACACCGTGAATTCTTTGCAAGGCTTTGTTATTGAAGACGAGAAATATCTGGGATTGAATTAATGTTTAATTCATTTCAGAGCTCTGATTTTAAATGACCAATAGAATATTTCGCAGCTCATTCGAAGTTTTGCTGTTCGGGCATGATGGCTTATATACTTTTCGCAATGAAAACTCTTAAAAGCCGTTTCAGGTTATCGTGTCTAACAGTAAATTCTCAGGATGTTCGAGAATCAAAGGCTGCATGATCTCTCAGATGTAGGCGTGGTTTCTTCTTAATCATCGACGTAGGCGCATCAAAAGAGAAAGCAGAGCGGTTCTCAATACATTTTATTTTGTAACTATACAATTCATACATCCAGTGATTTTGCATCATAATTACACGTACCTCAGACAGGGTGTAGAAGAAATGCAATTTATACATCTCATTAAGCAGAGCATGACCCGAAATCTGATATTTTCTATAGATTATCATTTAATTAATTCTATTATTCATCATATATTAGGATGTGCTACCAGAATACAATAATATCATGTCGCATAATAATTACATGATTTCAGTAGAATATATTACATACATTAATACACAGCATTTCAGAAAATAATGGACCAGTCATTCCATTCTATATGTATATCTTCATGTTTAAAAATGCTTCCGTCAAATCGGTCACCTCGGTCACCATTAACATAAATGGAAATAAAGTCATAGTGAAACTTAGAATGAAATATAAGCAGAGTTTCGAATTTCAAGAATATGTGATTTTGTCATCCGCATGCTTTCATGGCCATGTTTCATAGTCCATTCTAGCTTTTCATTCATTGAAAAGTTTCGATGGTTTGATCCCCTCTGAAATTTGCATTTGTACAGTACTCTTCTTGTATTAATTTCACCATGCCTTTCTTTCCATTTACAGCCTATGCATGAAAAGTGAGTCAGGCGGCCAGTTCTGATGAAAGTGTTTTCAAACATAAAAAGATCGTTGTCTTTGATGCGTCAAGGAACCGTATCTGCACCTTCTTTGTATAACCAATGACTAGCAAAAACATTCAGGAAAAGTAGATCATAAAGGCCTGCAACAGACTACTGCAGGTCGGCAACCCAAACTAATCCTCGGGGCACTGAATCAGGTTTAACGCGGGCCGCAACCCCTTAAGTAGTTAATCTATACGAAAGGTCTTTGAATGTTACTTTTGAACACCAATCAACATTTCTTGAAACGACATGTGCATGCGCACTGATATTGAATTACAATAGAAATAAAGTAGATGTCACACAAAACTCTCTGACAACCTAGCCTACTAAATGCAGCAAGAATTAACTAAGTAATTAAAGTAAGATCTGAACAGTGCAAGACTTAAGATATGTAAATACTACATGGAAATCACAAGATAAGGGGAAGAAGAATCATGTTATAGTAAGAGATAGCTACAAAATCAATACTGAAAGTAGTAAAAACATGACTAAATCACGATTTCAAGAATCAAAAAGACGTTATAAAAAGCAAAGTACGAAAATCACAGACCATACAGTAAGTGAAGCTGCAGCAAGTCAAAGAGACCCCGTCGTCTATTGGCTCACCAATATCAAGGTTAATGATTTGCTGCGCCAGAAAACGAGTCAATGTCACGCCTGATTGAATAGTAAGCTTGAAGGTTGCCAGAGTTGAACTTTTGGTCAGCTTCATGCATATAAGCAGTTAAGTTCACACGGGTACGCAGTCCCGAAAGATGATTACTGTGCTTATCAGATTCACAAAGAAGATGCTGCAGAGTAGATGCTGCTCCATAATTAGATTGTTTAACTCTTTGCTTGCCAGAAGTGAACAATAATTCAAAACATTGGCACAGACTGGAACTTAGCAAATGGGCAAAAAGAAAACCCTACAGATAAAGGAAAAAGTCGTGCGTTGCCTGTGGATCGCTGTAAATTCCATCAAAGTGCTTTAATTGCTATGATTCCTTCAGATTCGAAGAATTCAGATCGTTGCGCAAACGCTTTCCTGATTATGTTAGTCCTTCCTATCATCATTAATGAAGGTAGTAGGCACACGAAAATTAGTACAGCTGATGATTTTACCACCCTCTTGTCAGCATTCCTTCTTTGCAAACACTGAATTTAGCTAGACAGTGATATGTGTTTTGGTTTTTGGTGTGTCAGAATTGACATTACAACACGCACACCACTCACTGGCTGGTATCCAAAAGCCGTCTGTCAACTTATTGCTTGAGAGAGCGTGTGTCATTTCCAATAATACGAGGGGTGATTGAAAAGTTCGCGGCCCGATATAGAAAAAAGCATATTTCGCATACGATACATATTTATTTTTCGACATAATCACCCCTACAATCAACACACTTAGCCCAACGGTGCTGCAATGCGCAGATCCCTTGCTCATAGAAGTATGAGTCTTTGGAGTCCAGATATTCCTCAACGGCCTCCATGACGTCACTGTTGGATGCGAAGTGCTGACCACTGAGCTCCAATTTCATTTTTGGGAAGAGATGAAAGTCCGATGGTGCCAGATCAGGAGAATAGGGTGGATGGGAAATGATGTCAAATCCACAACCTTGGATGGCAGACATGGCGGTAGTGGAGGTGTGAGCGGGCGCATTGTCTTGATGGAAGAGCACGCCTTTCGTGAGCTTCCCTCTCCGCTTGATCTTGATCTGCACTCGCAACTGCTGCAACAAATGAGCGTAGACTCGCCAGTAATTGTCCGACCAGTCTCTAGGAAGTCCAACAACAAAACTCCCTTCGAATCCCAAAAAATGGAGGCCATGACCTTTCCCGCGGACCTGGTGACCTTGGCTTTCCGCGTAGTTGGTGATCCTGGGTGCTTCCATTGTTTCGATTGTTCTTTCGACTCTGGCTGATAGTGGTGAACCCAAGTCTCATCCATCGTAATGAACCGGTCCATGAAATTTTCAGGATCTCTTACGAACAGCGCCACGTTGTCCCTTGAGATGAGAAAGCGGGCTCGTTTGTTCTCTGGTGTGAGCAGTCGTGGCACCCATCGAGCGGAAACTTTGTTCATGCCAAGTTCATGATGGATGATGTTATGGACACGCTCTTGTGAAATCTTCAGTTCGAAGGCAATCTTTCGCTCGGTTGTACGGCGATCATCAAGAATAATCTTTTGAACATGATCGATCACATCTTCTGTGCTCACTGTCACTGGTCTTCCACAACGGGGATCATCTCCCAAGCTCTCTCTTCCTTGCTTGAATTCTGAAGCCCACTTCTTGACTGTGGTGTAGGACGGAGCTTTCTCACCAAGTGTTCCAACCATATCATCATGAATCTCCTTTGGTGTGAGTCCTTTCAAGCCGAGATAACGAATGACAGCTCGATTTGAAACGTGATCCATCTTACGCAACACTTATCTGACTAACTGACTGATAAGTTAGTAACTGAAGTTAAGTAGCTGTGGTTTACCAACAGTTCACCGGATCGACTGATCACTCGTCATGCGCCGTCAGCACATTCCATTGTATCAATCCACATGTGCATAATGGCCTGGCTTTAAGCTTTCTATGTCAGGCCACGAACTTATCAATCACCCCTCGTATGCGATATACAACTGATCCCTGTGGATGCCGCAGATTGTCAACCCTTAATTGTCTAATGTAGCTCCAACCATAAACAACCGACTATTGAAACTTATACTGATTTGAATTATAATTTCTGTACAAAAGACAAATATCAAAACATACAAGTACAGCTGAAATTATAATCAAACCTTGTCGCTCCCGATATGATTTTTTTGGCTACACGCCTGCTGTTGATCACAGATGGAGTAGTAGCAAACATTTCATGAATGGACAGTAAAATACGCGTGAATTTCATCAAATCTCCACCTGAAGTTCAAAACCAACATCAGCATCTTCCCTAATCTTAGTAGAGAGTATTCCCGCCTTTTTATCCGCGGGACGCAGCCACAATGGGCAGTAATGGTCGCCCCACGGGTGGCTTGGCAATTTCCGGGCTATGGGAGGCTGAGAGAGTTCAGAATTGTCGGATGGAGGAGAACAGAGAAGAGATTGTGTGATCGACAGGGGTAGAAGCCAAGGGACAAGTCCAGAATGAAAGGAGAAGTAATGAGTTCTGACGAAAAAGGAAGGCTGATGTTAATGAGGTAGAGCGTTTGCAATCTGAAAGGATATCACAAGAAATACAACAAAACGTTGCTGAAAAGAAGTTCAAAGATCAACTAATGAATGAATTGAAATTGGGAGAATTCAGAGAGTACTGTTGCAATCTAGTGAGGTGCGAGATTGCCAATAAGTCTGTGATGTAATTTCATGGACAACTTGGAGTTCGACGAGGACCGGGTTTTCAATTCCTGAATGGTTGAGGTTTGAGTCTTGGTGCTCCCAGGAAATTGGGATATTCGGAAAAATGAAGTGAAAACGCGTCGTTGTAAATTAATATTGGAGTGGCATAGTGGTAAAGTTCTTGGCCTAGCGCATTTGTGGTATAGAGGTCGAACCCCGAAAGTGTCATTGGAAATCGGCAAGAAAGGCTTCTGGATTAGATGATCACTGCGCTCCAGACAAAATTGTGACTATGTCGGCAGCGTCAAAGCCACCAGTATGGAGGAGTAATGACGTCAAACCGATGCAATTTTTAGTTCAATTTATCTTCCGCGTCCAACGCCTTCTCGATCTTCCAATGACGTCACTGCAGCATCGAACGGTTGGAGAGCATATATCTTATTTTTTCCGAAAGTCAATATGATCTCCCGCAGTCTGTTTAATTACGTGAACTTGGAATCACCAAAGACTAAAAAGTCCCATAAGTGAAAAAGTGACATAGCCGATGTTATAAACATGTTGTACCTATATAACTTAGGGACAATGCAAAAATTTCGTTATTGCCTCTTCGATTTTTTGACGTTTTGCGTTTTGAGCCCCCTCCGTCATCCGTGTTCGGTTCCGCAATCGCCGCACAATACCTTTTCATACGTAATCGCCTCAAGTAGTCTCCTCTAGCAGTAGAATGAGGCTTTTTCTGTGATGAACTCTATTCAATTAATTGTATATGACAGTGTAAAAAATTCACCTTCATGCATTTGGCAACGGCGATTACTTCTTCGGAGACTTTCACATATCTGCTATCTTTGAGGATAGATTAATTTTTCTCCAAATCGAATGAAGCTAAACAAAAATTGTGAATTGTGAGTAGGGTTAAAAAAGCATGACGCGTATTAAAACAACGCTTTATAGTATTGTTTTAACCTTTATTGTTGTTTAATTGCTTCAAAAAGCATATTTTTGTTTTTATGGACATCTGAAAGTAACGCCATTCAAAATAGAATTTCCTGTTCAAACCAATAGATTTTGACTTCAATGTCATAGGCTATCGTAAGTGTACCGTATTATTTGATGCAGAGATGGAATTGAACATCAGTTATGCTCAACACACAGAAGTGTATAAAGCACGATTACTACATGTTGTGTTTTGCTTAATAATGCTTCTTATCTCAATTGAATAGTTACATTATCAGAGGGATAAGATAGCAGCTATATTTTGTAGCTATTTAAGACATTTTTCTTCAGAAGTTTTGTACATTACTTTTAAAATTGGCTTGAAAACTGCCCTTTTAAACATAAATTTCATGCCCAGTTATGCATGAAAATTTGATTGTAAATTTGTGCTTTTAGAGATGTTTTCAAGCCTGCTTTTATAACTGTGGTTTTAAGTATGCTTTTGTTTGTTAAACATGTTTTGAAATATGCAATGACTGTAAACTATAATTGAGATCTCAGAAATTGAAGAATATAATGGAGACTTCGTGATAGGCGTCTTGATTCAAAGCGATGGCAGAAATCAAGACAAACGAATCAGCAATCCCACTATTTATCCGTAGCTTGCTAGGGAGGCGAATGCGAAGGTAAAAGATTGCTCCCAAGAAATTGAGTAAGTTGTTGTCATGATATAAACATAAGATGAAGTAAACTTGCCAATATGTTATCGACATTACATTTCACACATAAAAACAGCGTTTAAGGCTCTCGACCCATTTCAAATGTTGTTTAATTGATAATAAACGATGCAAAATGTTGGAATCAAAGAAACATTGAAATCCTGAAAACCAAAAAATTCAAGAAAAACTCAATTTTCTCTTTTTTTGTCCTAAAACATTCAAAAACGTCAAAATTTTTGAGTATTTAGCAAGAGTTTTTCAACTCTGTGTAAAGTTTACAGTTTTTATACAACAAATCGCTTACATCTTGATGCAACAAGGATCTGTAAACAAATTTTCTTTCCTCTAGTCAACTTCGGGCTCAGTAATGTAATTAAAGATGAACTTAGTTGTTGCTTCATTAGATCAAGTCACCGCAAGACAAAGAAATGTGTGTTATAAATGTAATCTATATGTAGATAAAACTTTAAAACTATCAGAAACATTAACCGCATGATGAATCGTTTCATCAATTTCATTCGATGCGATTCCGATTGAAATGCAAAACCCCAAGCTTTCCTAAAGCGGTCGAATTTTCAGTTCATTCCTATCGTCAGCTTAGGATTAAATGAAGAAATTCCAATAGAAAATCTTTCAATTGATAATCTTGACAACAAAGTACGAATATATCAAGTGCAATCGTTACAAAAGTCAAATGGTCAGAAATTGATAAATCTTCTGCTTTGCGTGTTTTTGCTCCGAATCCCACCCATCAGTGAGTTGTACAGGAACGCTGTGCGTTAAATATTCATGTGCTATTTCGCTAATCGAGTTGGAGGTTGTAATATCATCCGCAATAATCTAATTGCTTCTGATTGATGATCGATAACTGAGAGCAAGTGAATCCATAGAGAAATTCACTTCAATGTTGGACCCATCTGATGATATCGAACAAAAATTCAAATTGCGATGGAAGTACGCGAGACAGAGAATATTTCAACCAAACTATGAACTTATTCGCAATGAACGTTGGCTGTTTCAGTGATGCTGACATTTATCCATGCCGATTTCCGTCAATGGAGTAATAAGTCTCATAACTGGACTTTCAATTTTCCAACAGGTTTGAGTAGTGAGTTTTCCGAAATAAAAATATATCACCGGAAACCTGTGTTTTGCTCAGTTTTGTGCATATGAATGATTTATTACTCAGTTTGCATTGCTGAGATGGAAGGATGCAAGAAATACCGACAACAGTAGTTTATCAAGTTATTTGGAAATTTTGAACGGAATTTCATGTCAGAAATCTCGATCTACTCGAAATCATTAGATGTTCTATTCAATTTTCGTCGCCATCAATAGCTGCTATTGTCCAGATAGAGTGTCCAGTCTCTTGGATCTCCAACTATGTATTTTAGATTTTGGTAGGAATGAGCTCTTTCCTGATTGATAGCAGATGTATCTAACCACTGAGACACGGCATCAAGTGATCATGTTATCAAAACGTTGGGGTAAGAGCATAAGGCGTTATCATCACTTTGATCTCCAAGAAATATTTTTCGATGGTTCTAGTGCGGCCATCAGGACAAGTTTCCGCAAAGAACGCGGCCAAAACTGAGACTTTCAAAATAAATAAATAAATGAACCTTGTTTAAACTTAAAAGCACATTATACACGGAGCCTTTCTTCCATGTGGCCGAGCTGTTATTTATCTCACTCTCAATATTTTGTGTGCTGAGTGTTTAGCATGAATACAGAGTGTGCCTTGTTTAAAAGTCTTAGGTACTAGGTTTGACCCGACCAAGGTTTGAACCAAGGTCTGTCGGAAGCAGAGCGAATGCTCTACCATAAGGCCACAGCGATGGTCCTGGACTTTCACAGAATGATGTACATCTTTCGGCTACTACGAATCTGCGCGTCTGCCGAGTTCTTGCTCTCTTCTTGTCAGAGAGCAGCAAAGAAAGGACATGTAAGTCCAATGAGAACCAGATTGAAGTTCTCAGTAACAATGATATTGAGAGAATCAAGAGATTCTCTGATTAAGATTTAGTGACAGGTACTAAACCTAGAGCCATATTCAGATAGTCTATAATCTCACACATTTGTTGAAGTTGGATTATTCTTGGAAATAAGCATGCAGTAAAATAATTGCCTATGGCTTCTCAAGAATAAGACGAGTTTTGATGTCCGATATTTCGCATTTCGTTGTCTGGCCAAGAAGTACGAAATATCGGACATCAAAACTCGTCTTATTCCTGAGAAGCCAGATCCAATTATTTTGGTGCTGCATTTACTATTTCATGTGAAAATTGTGCAATATGCCTGCATTTGCATGAGAGCAATAACTTCTGGTCGGTAGTGTTTGCAAGAAATGAGGCTAAACTTTGTCAAAATGTTATGCTTGCCGACATAAAAATGCGTGCTAGATCTGAATGTGTTTAGCTTCATAAGGAGATGTATATATGCACATGTATATGCAAATGTATATAAGCACATGTACATGAGCAATTCCACGCGACTCTCAACTTCTAAGTCAAAAAATCAAATTGTCGGATATTGATTCTAAACACACTTTTTCATATCAAAATTTCCCCAAATGTCCGAATCTGATGTTGAACATTACGTTTGAAGCTGAATTATTATATATTATAATTATTATATAATATTATATATGATATTTATAGCTGAATTTTTAAAATTTTCTTCAAAATTCATATTTTTGGAATTTACTTTATTTTCAACGTGAATTTCATTATGAATTTTTTTGAACAAAGGAAGTTAATTATTTTTCTTTTCAACGGTAATACTTTTAAATCAGGTCATAAATGATAGAAAAATATGCATAGATTCATTCAATCTTTAATTTTTGCTGAGAAATTTTACATGGTGTAACACATGTAAAAAATGTAACGTTATTACGCTTCAGCTGTAGCGTTATTACGTTTCCTTTCTTAAGATTGCTACTAGAGGAATGCGCGAATTCAATTCCAACAACTTCTGTGATGTTGATATGATCTTCTTCAAACTGAATTAAACGAATATTTAGATCAAATCTAGTGATGCGTAAACTTGAATTTCCAGCATTAAAGATATCAAAATGATGTCTCATTGCTTCATGCTACTGCATTTAACTTCAAAAAAGTTACATCAAAACTATCAAAAATGAGAAAAGCGGCATATTTTCTAGACTAATGATGAAAATCCAATGATTTTTGGATTCCAATCCATTTTTCTATGAGTATTCCCCCTGAGAGGGGTAAAACATCCTACTTCAGAGAAATCGATAGGGGGCGTCTTACCCCACTCTACCCTGCAACATCTTCGGTATCTCTTTAACACATAGTGCTTAAGAGCAGGGCTGTGGAGCCGATGCGTTATCTCATCGGCTCCGGCTCCGGCTCCACGACACTGATGTGAAAGGCTCCGGCTCGGCTCAGCTCCGGCTCCGGCTCCGGCTCGGCTCCGGCTCCGGCTCCGACTTCAAATTCAGGTTCTATCTATGCTGGTTATCCTGGATCTGTTGAACGGGTTTTTGGATAACGGTGTGGCCTTTAGAGGCTTGCTACAATCATCAAATTAGTTTTCATTAACAAGCAACGACTTAAGTTAATAACAAAAATGATAATAGCCTAATATAATGACAAATAACTTACTTGTCATATATTTTTGCATGAATTGACTATCTCTGAAAGATAAAATAAAGTTATAGCCAGGATTGGTTAAATTAGATAGAGATCTCCCGCACTGGCTAAATATAAATTGGCCTAGCCTGCAACCAGTCTACTACGAGGCTACATTAAATAAGACCACATGAGTGATGATGATATACCTAATTAGCCGTCACAGGGGCCGAATAGTAGTATAAGCTTTTTTACAAAGCTTGAATATGAAACTGGATAGCGTATGCCTCTAAATAGCTTATAGGGCCTGTATCTACTCGAACATGAAAGGGTATCGGCTATATAGCCAAATATACCTTATCAATAAAGATATCAATTGCTTTATTGAATATTAAAGTGTATATAGGCTAGCTTAGGTTGTTATTGTTATTTGTTATTGCCTTTATTCAATAGTCTGTTAGTCCATGAATAATATGATCGGTGGGTAGCCCACGACTCATCATCTGTAGAAATTGTAATTTAGATAGCCTCATTGCAGTGTAGGCTAGAAATGTACAATTGAAAATTATACTTAAAAAAATTAAAAATATCTAATTTAGGACAAGTTTTGTAATTCTATGCAGCATACTTAATAAGTTAAGGCCTAACTTACATTATATTAATTTCGTATTTTTCATTATGGCGTAAAGTTGCACTAAATAATTCATCAATGATTCATGTATATTATTATATTCAATTTATATATAACACATTGCCACTATTCCTCTGATGATGGTTAGGCTGATGAAACTGAACTCGGAGTATCACACAGTATGTTGCAGGGTGCTATGCATAATAAAAATTTGACTGCGAGCACCGAGCAGAAATCCCATCTACTTTGCTAGCTTTCGAATGCGAGTGCGGTTTAATGTCACAGACAATAGAAAAGGGAGGTCAAAAGGCGCCTTTATTGAGAGCGTCTCAGTCTTTTTTTATTGTTTACATATAAGTCAGCATGATATCAGCATAAGGTGTTGACAGACGGAAAAAATAATAATGAAAATTCTTGAAATCTGGGGGCTCTTGTGCAGTCCTCCCCCCCCCCATTTTTTCTCTGGTCAAAAGGTGCAGCACCATTGGATGTCCGTTTCAGCATCACCGGTTTGAGTGAAGCATTCCGTGCTGTTGTAAAAATCTACGTGGGTAATTGCGATGTCATGCTGGTCGCAATCTTCGTCAGCAAGTCAACATTGTAATTTGCCTTCGGGTTTTTCGCATTGAAATATACCCTTTGAATTTTGAAGTCAAAGGAAATTCATTGTGAATGAGATACCTTTAATTAAAATAATAGGGCGCTACTAGAAGTGGCTGGGGATCGCTTATTGCTATAGCCATGTGAGGACTTGTAGTCAGGTCATTCGTGTGAGTGTGAAGAGTTATCCCTCCAATCAAAATTGATCAAATTGAATAACCGATTGTTTTGAAAAATGTAGGTGGGGGGACTGCACAAGAGCCTACAATACAATCTAAGGAAATTGGCATTGTCACAGATACCAGTAGCTTCTGCCAGTAGCCATACCGATAGATGATAGCCTACATAGTAACCGTATTAGATTTAAGACATTGCGCAAGAAATGTAGCTATATTATCTTTGCTGACTGAACTGGAAATGTGTACATAAATGACTGGCGACTTGTCTCTAGGAATCTACAATCATCTAGTTAGCATGCATATAACAAGTCTTCAAATTAATGGATTTTGGAGAATACGTTGTCAATATGGAAATTAGTCTTACGAAACATATGCAATAAAAAAATATTACACATGTGTGTAAATATATAATAAATATAATACAAAAGAAGGCGGCAACTGCAAAGAAAGATATCGTGGAGGACAGATCATTGGTATACTTAAAAGACATATCTTTAGATTTCAAATGATTTAATTTTTTTATGATGCCAATTAATAACATTCAAAATTCTAGATTTATATCAAAACTCAAACTATCGGAGCCGGAGCCGGAGCCGGAGTCGGAGCCGGAGCCTTTGTGATAAATCGGCTCCGGCTCCGGCTCCGACCAAAACCATCGGCTCCGGCTCGGCTCCGGCTCCGGCTCGGCTCCGGCTCCACAGCCCTGCTTAAGAGAACACGTTCTTCACGTTTACCGGGTACACGTCTTAAGGAGTAAAATTAATCAAGTAAGTTTTTGCAATTATTCACATATTCATAAGTAAAGTTTGCTGCTCAAGTTCATGGGATGATCAGGGATTAGACAGCCATTATGTGATAGATATCTCCACAGAAGTTTTATTCATGTGCAGATAGATCTCTTTTCATATTCGAAACGACTGATCTGACCTATTCTACGTTATTCTCGTATGATTATCCTGCTATTTTACGTTTATTGTGTGCAGCGCAAATTCTTCAAATCTCATTTTACTGTAAGGCAGATATTCTGTCTAGAATTTGACCATTCAAGTTACATTGATCTCTTGCTCTTCTTACAAACTGTAATGCTTAAAACAATTCTACGGTTCTGCTGCTACCCTTAAGCACTAGAAGATTGACAAAATTTGACGTTCAACGACTCCCTTGAGATAAAATGAACTTAGACTTGAAGGAAAGAACGCCAAGCTATTCCAATTTTCTTTGAATTGAATTTTTAACACATGAATGTGCAGACTTGAGACAAAACATTACCGGAGTAACAACAACAGAGAGTATTTGTGATACAGAATCGAAAGCACTGCTGCTTCTTTGTTAATCACGAAACAGTATTGCAATTCGCTTCAAGCAAAGACTTCATAAAGGATATAATAGAATTTGTCGCCGTATAGAATAGCAACAATTGCTAGACTCATGTCAAGATACAAAGGAAACACAAAAGTGCGGACACTTCGTTGCTAGAAATATTCATTTTTGTTCATGTATCAAACAATCAAATAGAACTCATCTGTTTTGTGTCTTGCTTACCAAATAATAATTCGTAACCGATATAATTATGACTAGTTTGTTTACTATTTAGGGCATTTTGTCACCACAGAGTATTTATCATATGCTGTTTGCTAATAAGGTGATGTTAAAGTGATTTTATTTGTAAAATTCAGTAGTAACTGTGAAGGTTCATTTATTGTCAACTCGGCAGCTCTGCAGAGAATCCGCAAATTTCACCATCATTGTCACATACTTTTAAGATGCAGTAGGCTAACGCGCCGCGTGAAGCATATCCACGTGCCATGGGTTGCCCCACTGTCACTGCCGCGCTAATCCGCAATTTTAGAATAATGCTCGTCCGAAGATACAGTGCGCAGTTCCTTTCATATTCTTCAAGCAACGGAGGGAAAACCACGATTGACCGGTGTAGTCGTCTTTATTCCAGCGACAAGTTTCGATCGGTGCTTCGGTCCCGTTCACGCAAATGTTTGCGTGAACAGGACCGAAACACCGATCGAAACTTGTCGTTGGAATAAAGACGACTACACCGGTCAATCGTGGTTTTCCCTCCGTTACTTGAAGAATAATGCTCGTGAGGGTTTCAGGGCTTACGACATTTTACAATATTTTTATGAAATATTCTATGTCAAAGCGAGCTGGCACTGCGAAAACTTCATGATTTAATTGTCAGCCACACGGTCAAGTCAGGACAAAGGTAAACGCAGAACAGTCTGTTCTGCTGTCTTTTACCTCATCCAATTACTCTGGGGCGACTGCACAGCAACAGTGTTAGATAGGCAGTTGTCAGTGTCTTATTGTTAAAGATTTACTAGTCCCTAACCGCACAGAAGAGTTGTTCGAGTTTTGATAGCCTAACACTGATCTGTGCGGTCGCCCCTGGATCACAGGCTAGCTTGGGCCATTCCGAGGCGTACTTAATAGTATCATGGGTAAGTTAACACAGTATCTGTCTCCAAGAAATTTTATTGGTCAAATTAAAAGTTACAAGCGAAACCTTGTACAACGTGACGGGTCTTCGGCGTCGAGCGCCTTTTTACGGTCAACGGTCAAATTGCGGTCTGCATTGACCACAAGACGGCGCTGGACGACGAAGGCCCGTCACGTTGTACGAGGTTTAAATTGTAACTTTTAATTTGACCAAAATTTTCTTCAAGTCAAATACTTACCCGTCATATGCATCGCCTGACTCGCAAACTGGTCGACTATGCCGTACTTAAGAGTCCTTGTAGGTCGAAATCCAGCGTCTGAGGCCATCAAGAGTGTTTAAATTGTTCACTTCTGAGCACATCTTTCTAGTCAATACTCACTGGACTTGACACTCTGCAATCCCTTATACAGCTAAAATGTACATTGGTGTGTTCCCTTTGTATGGGTCGAAATTCACATAAGTACGCAACATTGTATTCTTTTTGATTTAATATTGAAATCAATATTTTTAGAAGAAAAAATGCATGGTTGACCATTGAATCATAAGTTCGTCGCCCCGATATACGAGATTAACTTATCAAAAGATTTTCCTGAACCGCAATCTTATTTGTACAGAGTGGTATTACAGTGTATAATTTGAATTCGCCCACATCGGCAAAAATAGAGATGATTTATTTTTCAGCAGTTTATTTGTTTGTGAGGATGCTTTCAAAGACAGACGCGTCTTTGATGCAGGATGTTGCATCTGACACTCCTTTTGAAATGTGAACGCAGATTTAGATGATTTTGAGAGCAAATTATTCTTCCAGATAACTGTTAACAATTTTGATGACGTCCAATAAGCTAATTAGTGTGCGCCCCAGTTTAAAAATGAACCATGTATAGTGAGTAGCACAAAGAACAATCCTCATATATCTACAATATTTTACTTCAGTATCGTGATAATATTGGATGTAATAACACATTATAAATTCATTTATTCTTTAAAATAGACAACTGTTCCGTGTACTTTTCGGAAGAAGATCAGGGCATTTTCATGCAAATTTACTTTTAACAGCAAACTTTGCATAATCAAGTTAAATGAATCATTTGCAAGTCTTCAAAATGAGGACTCATTACATACCTTAAATAGGAAATGGACTGAACTGTTCGTCTTTGGTAGTAATGAATACGTAGAACATTTTCTCTGGAATAGTAAAATGCTCTTCACCAATCTGTTGTTGAAGCTTCATATCAACATTGTGAACAATATACAAGTGTCCAAATCAAGTTGTCAGCCGTACCTGCTTTGCGGAACACTGGTCTAAATTACATCGAAACTTCAATCGCTTCTCATGACTTGCAATCATACCGCACATTAATGCGCTTCTTTTTACGTAGGAAAAGCTCGTGGAACAGAAATATTACTTACATTCTCAACATATAAGTCAAGTCAAATGCAATTGTAATTCAGTGGCATATATCTACAAATGGCATCAAGCCAACTGTACATGGAGAATAGAATAAAAGGAATTAATAAAACATTTCAAGACTGTGTTAAATTAATTACATTCCCAACGTATGAAGGCTATCTCAAATGCGACTTCTAAATCCTTGTGGATTTGACAACCGAATAACCTACGTGTATATTAGCAAACACTCTGAAATATGTACTGAGAATGCTAAAATAAAATTGTACTATTTTTTCAAACACAATCAAAGAAGTGGAAATGATAAATCTTAGTTTAAAGATAATTTTAGTTTCATTTTCATTTTTAGCCATACTGAAAATTTGCTTCCTTCCATGCACCGTATCAAGTAATTAAAACTCAAAGTGTCAGTTGTATCAGACTCAGCCGACAGCTTTCATCGCCAAATGCAGCTCATTATAAGTAAGACTATTTTAATTGACTACATGGTGCCATCAGAATTGAATGCATCATTTTGACATTTTCATTGTCTCATTTTGACTCAACATCCAAGCACGTCCTTGCCAATAAAGTCTGATGCACATCTCACGTAATTTCTAATCTGCTCGGCAGTTAACAGTCCTTATTTTTTACTAAGGAAATAAGATTCAAACACTTTGATTAGAAAGATGTTGTAGCCTCACTTTCACTTTTTGCTTGTAATCTATCTGTTTAACGCTACAATTCGTTAATCGGTCATTCCACAAAAGTTGTCAAGACAACTGTGAAAGGAACAGCTTACAAAAGAGCGACTTTATTTGTTATTTCAATTGTACGCATCGTTTTCTTTTCTTCGTCGCTTTTAAGAGAAATCTTGTTGAGCGAGTTTAAAATGATACAAAAAGTACGCAAGTAAAAAGCAGATCGGGTGCAGAAGATAAACGTAAAAATCTATTTGAATATCTAAGTCAGCGTGGCCTAGTGATAGAAGGTGCGAGTTCGTCTCTACCGCAGACTTCGGTTCGATTCCTGGGTCGGGCGAGTGCGGTCGTGGAATCAAGGGTGCTGGAGTCCTTTATTGACTTAATAGTTGTCATTCTCTTTAGATATTCAATGCATGTACGACAGACCTTTGTTGTCAAAAATCTATTTGTGCATAAGAATGAAATTTGGGACAGTGGAGTGCGGTTTTGTTTAATCAAGTGGTTGACTTTACTTGAATGATATTCATGCCGCAAGAGTTGAGGAAAAATCATCAAATTACAATGTCAATGATGCAAAATAATTATAAGGTGTTCACGGCTCGTTCAGGCAAGCCACAAGCCAATGTACTTTGGAAATATTCAAGTCGAACCAATCTGAAGCATGCGTTGTTGTAACCGAGCAGAGCCGAACCAACTATCTGTGATAATTTTAGGTAAAAAATGGCTAAAATTTAACCTGCTGTGTTCAATTTGTATTTTATTTTGTTGTCCGGTGCCTTTACCTACAGTAATACAGTTTCAGAGTGTACTTAATGAGCAAAACTCCATATTGAAAATACATGAAGGATTTATCTATCAAACCAAGTATTCAAACTTGTATTTAGTACATCTATCTCTCTTCCTGCTGTACAAACTGCACAAGTAGCTCGTATTAGCGTTAACTAGTAGCTTCTAGTCGTATAAAACAGTGACATTGCGATAGATTCGTGTCAGTCGACATGAACAGCTTCATGCATAGTTAAGACGAAAGAGAAAAACGTCGTGAGAGAGTATAACATTTTATGATACTGCATGCGCATCTACCATTAAGTATACTGCTATTTTCTTACATAACAAAACAAGCTATCATCACTTATGAATATAATAGGAAGTTGTCTTGATATGGGATGTAAACTGGCTCTGTTGAAGAATCGTGATATTGGATTAAATGGCAGCTTTCAGGTATGTTGCTATTTTTCAGCTGAGGATGCACCTCATAATGTGATAATTCTTTTTACAAGTTATGAGGACATAAGAGCTATAGGAGCACAAATGCATTAAGGAAAACTTTGCCCTAAAAAATCTATTTTATCTGCTTCCTAGCTTGCACTAAGGTGCTTAATAATTGATAATGTGGGCAGATCGAATTTTTATATTTCGGGAATGAACGTGTATGGTACTAGAAGAATGAAATTAATCAAAAAGGTCGTGCATGTATTTTCATTCATTGTATGAATAAATGAACAAATAGTCAATAGAATCTGCAGTTTCTACGGAATTTTTCATTTTTTATAATCTGCCTTATGATTCGCATGATGTCTAGAGAATGGCGTTCCAAAGCTAGTAAACAAAAGGAGCCCTTATCAATCGGATAATATTCATAGCTTTCACAGGAAAAATGCGACAATTGTCTCTTTGAAAGAATAGGAAAAATGCACTATTTTCACTCTCGGACGAATTTTAGTTATGTTTTTAAAATTTGATAAATTTGCGTCGTGATATTTGTGTAGTGCAGTGAAATCACACTATACAGTAATTTAGTCGATTGTTGAAATTATCTAGAATCAATTTAAACCAAAATTGTGGTTTGGTGTGAACATTGTGTCACTTTCAAGACAAATTCTTAAATCAAAGATTTTCTTGAAAGAAAACAAATAAGCGATGACTGCCTTGTGTTCGTACTCAGAACTTAAACAACTAAATATCCTTCATCGTTGATTTAAACCTTTGATGCATAAAATATTTTCAAAATTAAAGTTTTTATTTGAAAAATGAAAATTTTCTTCAAATGCAATTTGCGGGGTTTTAGGGATTGTATGAAGTCAGGAGAGGTGCCATTAGAAGCGCATTGATCTCATCTTTCTTTTGGTTTCAAATGTTTGCCACTTTGGGTCAAAATGTCCTCAAGAGAGTACAATATGTATGAAAGAGTTAATTTAATTTTACTCTTAACCTAAAATACTAATTTTTTATGGAAAACAAAAGTCCACAGCACGTCTGGCTATTCAAGAGAGCTACGAACAGACTTATTATCTTGCTTGACTTTTTTGTATTCAGCTTATGTACTCTAAAAGAAGAAATAAGCGAAGTTCGTGTGAAACTCATCATTGATAAACAAAATAACAACCTTTCTTTCATATTATCCTTTGAGTCAAGACGTTGAACTGCACGCAACTCTATGTGTACTCATATCAGAGCACCAAAAGCTCTTTATTTTCATTTTCATATCGTATTGAAATACATTCACCTTTTAACTGTGAGCCAATGAATACACTCATATTCTATTCTGTTCAGATCATTTCTATTCTTTCCAACTGCTAAACATCGCCATTTCCTTATCATAAGCTTTAAAACTTTATGTGATGTAATTTGAAAGCAGCTCTTTCCGTGAAAGCAACCATTTTCTTCAGTAAATTTGCTAGTTCTATTCTCTATACATGCATGTTTCTTCCGCGAACCTTTCGATCATCATTGAAAAGTAGCGTCTATGAATGACATGCGTCCTTTCTCAACATGACAACTATCCCTGGACGCGGAGCTTCATATAGGCCGCCATAAGGACTGGGAGTTTAAGTCAAAGAGGTTATCTCGGATTTCCTTGATCAAACAGGCTTTTTCTTGTATAGCAAAGCTGGTTGATGCGTCACACTCCTGGTACCAGCATTCTTAAGACGCGATGTTGCCTTTTCTATTGCAAGAATTACCAAAATTAAGAGAAAATACTGTGTATCTGCGAGTCTTAAAATCTACGACATTTGCATTCTTCGAGTAATAGGCATTTGGAGAGTTTTCAGTTTTTGCTTGATTAAGCATTCAGAATCGATGAATGACGAATCTCCAGGTTAGCGTGGAAAAAATCAGGATAGTGCAAGTAATGTCTAACTACCCAGTATGTAGACGAAGGTTCAACGAATATATGTACGTGCCTGCAACGTCAACAAACTTACATGATATGATGATGGTGTGTCATACGTGCTGCAGCGCGTTTTAATTTCGGCATAAGAACTGTTGAAATTAATTTTCAAATATTGAGTCAGCCTTGTCGACTTAAAATTGCATTCTTTTGGCCTCAGCTGTACCGCTGACAAATATGATAAATAGATTTATAAAACTCATCGTTAAATTACATCGTAATCGAATTTTCCTGTTGATTAGAGATGCAATGTTTCAGTCAAACCTTTCCGATATTTCTTCATTACTGCCTCAGCAAAATATGTTTACTTTTAATTTACAGCAAGTTCTCATATTACTGAAGTCATCTCTGTTATCACTTCTCCCCCACTTCCGTCTTGTTGTGAGAAGAACTCCCAGTGGAGAGTAACTATCCAAAGATGACGAAGCAGATCCTAAATTTGATGAAACAAAAAACCGAACCGAGCCACAGAAAATGCAAATAACCAAGATAAAGATCATTTACTCTATAAACTTCGTCACGACGAATCCCTGAACTAATATGTTCATGTCTGGGAAGTTTTGGACGGGTTGGGTCTCAAATTTCCATTTTTCTCCACGGACTCCAATAATTCGAACAAATACATGAATACGTGACTTCTTTTGTACTAAAAAGACAGATATCGGCGGCATTTGGCATCTAAGACCATGAGAAAGAAATATATTTTCTTGGGAGTTGAATTTAATGAAATAGAAGATAATCTTTATCTATATTTCTTCTCTCTCGGTAGAAATAATCCGCTTTATCCGTTTGATCCATTCGGAAATGCGAAGACCGCGCGATAATTAAGCAGTTTCATCAAAGACGTTCGACAGGAACTATTTGAGACTCTACACACTATCTTGTTCAAATGGTGCATGTATCATATTGATCAAAGACTTGCGTGGGAGATTACCATGATGAAAATAATTACTTAACTGAGTCTGTGAGTCTTACAAATTTCATTGCGATGTCAATTAGTCTGAAATCTGCAGAACTGATAAAAAAAGCATCAACTCGTATATAAGCGAATTGAAAAAAAGCAATATGTTTCCCAGTCTACTCATGTTGCCGGTCATATCCTTGATCTTGTTATTTCTAGACCGGATGATAAATTAATCAAGAGTATTTCTGATCAGGATTGCAATATCAGTGATCACTCTCTTGCTAGTTGTTTAATCAAAACTGTCAACTTCCATGCCCCCGTAAAAACAATTTCTTACCGCAATTGGAAAAGTGTGTCTATGGACAAGATGGCTGAAGATTTTTTGTCATCTTGTGATTACAACCGAATTGTGTCTTCTGATGTGATGGATATCGAAACTTCAACGAATCTATACGACGAGGGTATTCTTCGCGTTGTCGACAAACACGCTCCGTTCATTACGAAAAGAGTTGTCTGGCGACCATCATACCTCAGGTTCGATTCTATTATCAAGGATGAAATAAGGACCCGTCGCTGCCTGGAAAGGACATGGCGTAAATCTAAGTTACCCCAAGATCGTGGCAATGTCGTGACACAGAGGAACAAAGTGCACAACATCATATTCTGTGCAAAACAACAGCATTATTCTAACGTTGTAGCCTCCAGCTCGTCACGAGATATATGGCATGCTATGAACACTCTTTTGTTGCGAAATCCTGACCCAGTGTATCCATCTACTGATTGTCCATCAGAATGCGCAGAAAAGTTCTTGTCATTTTTTGAGACGAAAGTTAAACTGATTCGTGAGAAATTGCCTTCATCTTGTATGCGAGAGTCCAAAGTTCAGAATCATAGTAATATTCTTGACTCTTTTGATCCTGTTACATCTGATGAATTGTGCGATCTTTTCAAAAAGCTGAAACCTAAGTCATGTTTACTTGATCCCATCCCAACTGCAAAACTGATTGAACTCAAAGATGTTTTTGTACCACTCTTGCGTAAAATTGCTAATCAATCTCTCAGTACTGGCATTTTTCCTCAATCATTAAAGAAAGCGATTGTCACACCCATTCATAAGAGAGGTTGCTCTAATGAGAATGTGTACTCGAATTACAGGCCTGTATCTTAGTTGCCTTTTGTATCAAAAGTTATTGAACGCCTTGTATCACATCGTGTTAGTAGCTATTTGTCATCGAAGTCTTTACTTTCGACATCTCAATCTGCATATAAGGCTGGTCACTCCACTGAAACAGCCTTATGCAGATTTTACAATGACATACGAGTATCTGTTGCGTCAAGTAATGGTCATGTAACCTGCTCTGTGCTTTTGGATCTCAGTTCCGCATTCGATACAGTAGATCACGATATACTTTTGGACAGACTGGCTCAAAACTTTGGTTTTACTGGAACTGTTTTAGACTGGTTTAAGTCGTACTTGTCCGAAAGACAACAGGCTGTAAAAGTTTGTGAATATGTTTCAAAGTTCGCCTCTTTGTCGTGTGGCGTGCCTCAAGGATCTGTGTTGGGGCCAATTTTGTTCTCCTTTACACCAAACCAATCTCGGATATTATTGCATCATCTGGTCTCAAGCATCACTCATAATCGGATGACACGAATGTGTATATCTCTTTTTCTATGGGTGATTCACGTAACAGTTTATCTGTTCTTAAAAACTGCTTGTGTCATCTTGTTGATTGGTTTCAAACTAACAAACTTTGTATCAACCCTGAGAAGTCTCAGATGTTTGTATGTGATACTAGGAAAAGAGTTAGTGACATTACACCATGTACTATCAACCTCTCAGGACATGAACTTAATCAAGCCGATTATGTGAAATCGCTGGGTGTTAAATTTGATAAATTTTTGTCGTTTGATGCCCAAGTCAATCAGACTCGGAAAAAATCTTTTCTTATTCTGCGAAATCTTTATAGAATCCAAAGATACATAAGTGACCATCACGCCAACACTTTAATTTGTTCCTTTGTATTCACGTTATTGGACTACTGCAATGTCATCTATGCAGGTTGTAAGACTTCGAACATACTTCGACTCCAAAAAGTTCAAAATGCCTGTGCAGATTTGTGCGTCGACTTCCGAACGCGCTCACATTTCCGAATCCTTCATTGGTTACCTGTACGACTCCGCGTACAATTCAAAGTGTGTTGCCCAGTGCACAATTGTATTTACGGCAATTCACCTACTTACCTTGAAGATCTGTTGACTCCTACTGCATCCTCTGCATCGTTCATGTCACTGAGATCGAAGGACGCCCCCTTACTCCATCAACCATTATCAAGAACAGCTGGTGCCAGGGGCGCCTTTCAATTCGTTGGACCCTCATTATGGAATTCGCTCCCTCTACATTTGAGGAATGAAACAAACCCTCGCAGCTTCACGAAAGCATTGAAAACCTTCTTTTTCACTCTTTTATAATTCCTGTAACCTCTTATCTGTACCCCCACTCTGATTACACATTGTGTAGATTTTGTGGTAAAATATATTATTATTATTATCATTATAATAAAATATGATAGAATTGTCCTTTAGCATTAAATCTGGCTTTGGTGCAAGCTATATCTTTTGGGAAATTGGTCAAATTTTGACGATATTCTCTTGTTTCATGCTTCAAAACCATTGTTTAAGGTCACCCTTTCATGGCACATGGAAGCTTTGCAGTGCAGGCTCTACAGTCTACAGTGATAGTAATAGGTAATAGTTGATAACAAAAGTAATATAGTGTTCAATCTTTTTATCTTCAACTATAGCTGAATCACTGATTTCAAAAGAAATAGCCTTAATTCAAATGTCAGAACCAAAGTAAGTATATAAAAGAAGTACGTGTATGCAATCAAAGCATGATTTGTTGGGGACATCTATGATATTACTTTTTCGCCAGCTCTTATAAGCAGTTTTATTTGATATCTCAATTGATAACAGAAGATTATTGAAATATTAAATGGAAGGGACAGAATAGCTATATCAAAGCTATGAAGCAGCGAAAAATTACATAGTTATCCGTAGACGTTTGGAAGACAAAAACATTGATAAAGTTCCATTTCTATGGCTAGAATGTCAGAGTTGATTTGGCATAGAAATTAATTGATTGTTAAGGTACTTAATAGAGGACCGTAAACCACTCATTTATCTACACATTGATGTGGGCGCTATATGATTGTTTTCCTATATTAATGCATTTGCCAACTCTTGCCCACTCAACATATTGTAATCTTTGTCTGGAATCTACAAATACTTCATCTTCTTGCTGATAACCTTGATGATTTGCTTGATGATTGCTTTGGTCAGAACATGGCTCACGTCACAGTAAACTTTTTGTGAACTATGTAAAATCATGTCTTCAGAATAATATATTTGGTCTCTGGAGTAACATTTAGGCTTTTGTCTCCGTTTTAAATCAAATTATGTTAGAAAATTAAAATTCCTCTGATGATGAAATTATCGCATATATTTAAGCACTGCAATTTTGAAGGTTTAAACTGTTGTAGAATATGTTGTAATTAAAATGCTTCTTGTGGATTTTATATCAAAGTTAGAATTTCCAAGATTCACTCAGATTTTCTTCAACAATACGGTATATATTGATTCAAGGATGATGCGAAATAAATCATGAACCAAGTGCCATAATAGGCTACAATGACGAACAGAATACACGTAGAAGAGATGCAAAGCTTACTTTGGAAAAAAGTGTTATATTTTATAAAAAACGTATGGAAGTGATAACGTCATTCACATGCTGCACAATGGTCAAAAGGAACCTTACAGATTTTTAAACTAATCAAACATTTTTTAATTTGATCTGTGGATAATAGTGGAGGACTTTTATGAGCCAAAATTTTGAAAACAATCCCACCCTATGCCGTTGCATTTTCTGAATTTCAACTTTATCCATATTAAAATGTGAATAAAGAATTTGAGTCGCTTCTGGTTGATTCTCAAGATGACCGCAAGAGATCGATCCTCACTAGATAACAAGGCGGCAGATGTGTTGCGGCATCAATCATTGATCACTTCTAAGAAAGAAATGCTTTAATCAATACTGAAACTGATCAACAGAGAGCATATCTGCTGCATTCATAGCTGAAGATGTCATCACAGCAGCTCAATACCGTGATAAGATGCAACTTCATCAATAAAAGTTGTTTCTTATGTATCGAAATATTTCAATTAAAAAATCCATTGCACTATTGACCGTGGCGACTAATGACCAAGAAATGAATTTATATTGCCAATCCTTCTGTTAGTTCCGTTTAAAAAATATCCTCTACTTCTATCCACTGATACTTGGATTTGAAAATTAGTGAGGTTCTATTGTTCCATTGTGGTATTCATGTATGAAGTAAATATTTCATCTGTTTTTACCTAAAATAAGTTCTTGAACATTATAAGTATTTTGTGAATGTGTTCTGTTTCGCTGTTATAGTATCCTCCATCCATAGATATTTGTGCTTGAAATCAGCAAACTTCTTTCTGACCAACATGAGCTTACCTTTAATTTGTTGAGAAGATGGCCGACAACAGAAAGCGATTTTTCATTTTTAGGATCACGTAAAAACGAAGTCTCTCTCCTTCAGTTCTATATTGGCCACAAGTTAGAAAACATAATTATAAACATGACAATCCCGACGAGATTTCAGCGTTCATGCAACCAAATATTGAAGGAAAACGAGATGTCGTCTCAGTCACCTGAATAATGTTCAATTTGCTTAAATTTTTTGCAATTATTCTCATTGCAATCAAAACACGAAGTTCATTGATTCAGAAAAACTGATTTAGGTCGCTAATATCATTGAAAATCTATTTGATAATTCCTGCTTTTTCCGACATTTTAAATAAAAATACTTGTTCATTGTCCAGTTAACGATGAAATCTCCCGCTATCACCGTGGTATCAATAGAACCCCACCGGAAATGACTTACTTCTGGATAATTTTGCAAATTAACTGAAGTCTTATTAAGTTCGGGAATCAACCAATTAAAATTGAGCGCTTGAACTACAACACATAGATTTCACTATTACTCAATTCATGACTTTATAACTTTCTCACTAATTTTACCGTTCTCATAAATGATGAGAGACTGAAGCGAAATGAACAAGGCACTAAGCCTGTGTTCTGTAGTCATCTGTATTTCTATGAATAGGCCTACTTCTATGCAGCATTAACAACTTTTTCTAACTGCTATTACGGTAATCACATAATTGCTGCATAACATCCAGATGAATATTATGATGAGAATTATTGTTATCAACCACAGCAATTCTATTTCCACGTGCGAAGGTTATTTTTTAGAATTCAATCATTTACATTTTCAATTTTCCAAAAGGTTTTATAAAGATTGTCTATATTATATTTACATAGTTTCACATAAAAGACCATCACAGAATTACAGTTTGAATAATTCTTCTAGGTAGCAAAATGAAAGTCTGTCTGAAAAATTTCTTTCTTCGGCTTCTTGAAAGCAACTCTAAAAGCACTTGTAGGCATTTACAGTAGGTGTGAAGGATATAATTGACTAAGACGTTTTTCGATGTGGATTACATCACATCAAAGAAACAATGGCTAATTGTTAAAAAGATCACAAAATGAGGTTTTGAATAATTCTACTTTTAAGTGACAAATATTTCAACCGATATTTACATGTCATCTAACTTGTTAAGGAATTATATAACCTCGAGTGATTTGACAAGTACACGGATGCAGAAACAATATCTTGATTTCAAATTTCAATGAAAATCATCAAACAAAGCCATGCGAGAAAATAATGGCGACGATGAAGGTTTCTACTTTTGATGTTTGAATCACGCCACACCTTGCTTCAACAACGCCTTGAAAATACGAGCCCCTATTTCATAATGAGTTCAGAATCCTGACAAAAATAATACAAAGCAAGTTTTAGTTCTTGTGTAAATGCAATACCATGCAGTTATTGTGCAGATATCGACATGTTTGAGAATAGTTATTTCGGAATGACCTTTATGAACGGATTGATACTGTATGGCAAGATAGCATGCGCAATAGCAAGCAACTGTATGAAGTGATTATCAGATTTTGGAACATTGTCTTACAGCTGTGGATACACTGTAAACTGCAAGCAGCCACTTATAAGTCAATTTATCAGCCAAATCAGTATTTTGGCTGATGGTACGCATTTTCAGACAAATTTCCTGCTTATCAGGCATTTTCGTCTCATCGCACGGACTATTTTGTGTTATTACGTATTATTACTTATGAC
>CAJQUW010011251.1:0-79039 GCA_907163375.1 Prostheceraeus crozeri | reverse complement strand
CAACTCGTGCATGAGATTTGTTCATAACGCCGTGTCATTGAAATTCTTCCACAAATGTGATAGAGAATGTTCATATAGCACGTCGTACTGAACTTTTACACAATGCATGAGATTGTTATCATCGCCGTGTACTGGAACTTTTACAAATCTGTGATGAGATGCTTAACATAGCCGTGTCAATGAATTGTTACCCATCGTGGCATGAGATTGTCTCTATCTAGCAGTGTGACATGCAATTTTCTCAAATTTTCAAGCGATGCATCTTCGAGTGACCTGAAATTCTGTACTAACTCGTGCATGAGATAGCTAAATCGACGTGTAATGAATTATCTACACAACTCGCGCATGGAGATTGGCTTCATCATAGCACGATCGTCACATGAAAATTGTTACTACACACTCGTCATGAGATTGCTTCACATAGCACGTCCGTCACATGAAATTCTCTACACAACTCGTGCATGAGATAGCTTCATCCTAGCACTCGTCACATGAAATTCTCTACTCAACTCGTGCGATGAGATTGCTTCCAATTCATAGCTCGTCCGTCACATGAACACATTGTCTACACACAACGCGTGCATGAGATTGGCTTCATCACTCAGCACGTCGTCCAAATGAAATTCTCTACTACAACTCGTGCATGAGAGTGCTTCATCATAGCCTCGTCGTCACAAGAACAATTACCTACACAAATACTTCGTGCATGAGATGCTCATACATCATAGCCGTCGTCACATGAAATTCTCTACACAACGTCGTGCATGAGCATTTGCTTCATCATAGCACGGTCGTCAACATGAAATTCACCTACACACTGCGTGCATGAGATTGCGGCTTCATCATAGCACGGCATCGTCCACATGAAATTCTCTACACAACTCGGTGCATGAGATTGCTTCATCATAGCAACGTGCGTCACAATGAAATTCTCTACACAAACCTCGGTGCATGAGAATTGCTTCATCATAGCAACGTCGTCACACTTGAAATTCTCTACACAACTCGTGACATGAGATTGCTTCCAATCATAGCACGTCGTGTCATGAAATTCTCTACACAACTCGTGCATGTAGATTGCGTCATCGATAGCACGTACGTCACATGACTCATTCTCTACCCAACACTCGTGCATGAGAATGCTTCATCTTAGCACGTCGTCACATGAAATTCTCTACACAACCGTGCGCAATGAGATTGCTTCATCATAGCACGTCGTCACATGCAATATTCTCTACACAACTCGTGCATGAGATTGCTTCATCATAGCACGTCGTCACATGAAAATTCATCTACACAACTCGTGCAATGAGATTGCCTTCGACATCATGAGCGACTCGTCACATGAAATTCTCTACACAACTCGTGCATGAGATTGCTTCATCATAGCACGTCCGTCACCATGAAATCTTCTACACAACTCCGTGCATGACGATTGCTTCATCATAGCACGTCGTCACATGAAATTGCTTCTACACAACTCGTGCATAGATTGGCTTTCATCCTAGCACGTCGTCACATTAGCAATTTCTAACACAACTCGAAGCATGAATTGCTGGCATCATAGCACGTCGTCACATGATATTGTCTACACAACTCCGTGCATGACGATGCTTCATCATAGCACGTCTTCACATGAAATTGACTACACAGACCTCGGTGCGATGCAGATTGCCTTCATCATATGCTCGGTCGTCACATGTAAATCTCTACACAACCGTGCCAGCTGAGATTGCTTCGATCAAAAGCACGTCTCGGTCACATGAAATTCTCTACACAAATCGTGCATGGAGATTGCTTTCATCATAAGCTTCGTCGTCACACTGAAACTTTCTCTACCAACTCGTGCATGAGATTGGCTTCTCTCATCATAGCACGTCCGTCCACATGAAATGCTCTCATTACACAACCAGGTAGCATGAGAGATTGACCTTTCCATCATAGCACGACTCGTCACATGACAATAACATCTCTACACAACTCGTGCATGAGATTGCTTCATCATAAGCCGACGTAGTCACATGAAATGCTCTACACAACCGTGCAGTGAGATTGCTTCATCATAGCACGGTCGTCACATGAAATTCTCTACACAACTCGTTCATGAGATTGCTTCATCATAGCACGTCGATCACATGAAATCCTCCCCCCCCCCCACCCCCACCAACCTTATGAGGTGTGAGGGGTGGGGGGGGGCCCCACCCTCTCTTACAGCAAACTCTCAATGAGAGTGCCATCATCATAGCCACGTCGTCGCACATGAAATTCTCTACACAACCTCTGCATGAGATTGCTTCATCATAGCACTCGTCACATGAAATTCTCTACACAACTCGTGCATGAGATTGCTTCATCATAGCACGTCGTCCACATGAAATTCGATCTACACAACTCGTGCATGAGATTGTCATCTTGAGTCGTTCACATGAATACTTAAAACTGCTGCCTAGATTTAGCTTCACTCATACACCACTCCGTCACATGACATTTCTCTAACACAAACTCGTGCATGCGATGTGCTCTCATCATACACGTCTCGTCACATGAAATTCCTACACAATCTCGTGCATGACGTTCCGCTTCCATCATAGCACCGTCGTCACATTGAAAATTCTCTACACAACCTCGTGCATGAGATTTGCTTCATCATAGCTGCACTACCCTCAGTCACATGAATATTCTCTACACAACTCGTGCATAGAGGATTGCTTCATCATAGCCACGTCGTCACATGAAATTCTCTACACAACTCGTGCATGAGACTTGCTTCAACAGAGCACGTCCTCACATGAAATTTTTCTCTACACAACTCTGCATGAGATTGCTTCATCATAGCACACGTCGTCACATGAAATTCTCTACCACAACTCGTGCATGAAGATTCGCTCTCATCTATAGCACTCGTCACATGGAAATTCTCTACACACTCTCGTGCATGAGATTGCTCATCATCTGCACGTCGTGTCACATGAAAGGCTCTACACAACTCTGGCATGAGATTTGCTTCATCATAGCACGTCGTATACATGAAATTCCTACACAACTCGTGCATGAGATTGCGTTTCATCCATAGCACGAAATCGTCACATGAAATTCACGTACACAACTCGTGCATGAGCTTGCTTCATCAGAAGCACGTCGTCACATCGGGGGGAAATTCTCTACACAACTCTGCATGAGATTGGCTCTCAATATATGTCGTTACATAGAAATTCTTAAACATCGAGATAGAGATGTTATATAGCGCACGTCCGTCACATGAAATTCTCTACACAACTCGTGAGCTGAGAGTGCTTCATCATAGCACTACGTCACATGAAGATTCTCTTACACAACTCGTGCATGAGATTGCTTCATCATAGCACGTCGTCACATGAAATTCTCTACACAACTCGTGCATGAGATTGCTTCATCATAGCATCATGTCGTCTAACATGGAAATGGCTCTCCCACAACACTCCTTGACGATTGCTGCAAATCATACACGTCGTCACATGAAATTCTCTACACAACTCGTGCATGAGATTTGCTTCATCATAGCACGTCGTTCCACATGAAATTCTCTACACAACTCGTGCATGAGATTGTATTCTCACACACATCGTCGTCACATCTCAAATTCTCTACACAACTGTGCATGAGATATGCTTCATCATAGCACGTCGTCACATGATAAATTCTCTACATCTACAACTCGTCTCATTGAGATTCTTTCATAACATAGCACGTCGTCACAATGAAATTCTCTACACAACGCTGGCTTTGACAGAACAGCCTTCATCAAGCACGCAAGTCGTCACTATAAATTCTCTTACACACACTCGTGCATGAGACATGGCTTCTCATCATAGCACGTCGTCACACTGAAATTGTCCTACACACAAGACTAACTCGTGCATAGATTGAGCTCAATCATAGCACGCGTCGTCACATCCGATCAACTTTCTCCTCTACACAAAACTCACTCATGAGATTGCTTATCAGTCTTAGCACGCTCCGTCTCACCATGCAACTTTCTCTAAACACAACTCAGTGCATGAGTTTGCTTCATCCATAGCACGTCGTCACCATGAAATTCTCTAAACAATCAACATCGGGCATGAGATCTGCTTCATCTAGCACGTCGTCCACATGAAATTCTCTACACCAACTCGGTGCATGAGATTGCTTCATCATTAGCACATCCCCGTCACATGAAATTCTCTACACAACTCGTGCCATGAGATTTGCCTTTCAATCATAGCACGAACGTCACATGAAAATTCTCTACACAACGCTGTGCATGAGAGTGCTTCATCATAGCACGTCGTCACATGAAATTCCTACACAACTCCGTGCATGAGATTGCTTCATCATAGCCGCGTCGTCACATGAAATTCTCTACACCAAACTCGTGCATGAGATTGCTTCATCAATAGCACAGTCGTCCCAAGAACTTTTAACAATCGTGATGGAATTGCTTATTTTTAATATAGAGTGTCCCTGAAATTCTCTACACAACACGTGCATGAAGATTGCATCATTCATAGCACGTCGTCACATTGAACATTCTCTACACGAAACTTTCTGCTCGAGATTGCTTCATCATTGCAACGTCGTCAAGCAATGAAGAACATCTCTACACAACGCGTGATGAGATTGCTCTCATCATAGCTAGTGTCCCCCCCGGTTCCCACATGATCAGCTCTCCCCTACATCAACTCGTGCATGAGATTGCTTTCATCATAGCACGTAGTCACATGAAATTCTCTACACAAACTTCTCGCGCATGAGATCTTGCCTCATCATTAGCAACCTCGTCACATAATATTCTCTACACAACTCAGTAGCATGAGACTAGCTTCATCATAGATGCACGTCGTCACATGAAACTTCTCTACACCACTAAACTCGTGCATGAGATTGCTAATTAGACGTTTCATGAATTATCATACACCATGGTGATGTATTGTTCATCCATAGCATCGTCGTCAACACATCATCGCAAATCTGAAATTCTCTAGCACAACTCGTGCATGAGATAGTAATCTAGACGAGCACATGGAAATTCTTAAAAGGTGATGAGAAGTGCTTCATCGCATAGCACGCGTCACATGAAATACTCTACACAACTCGTGCCATGAGATTGCTGTCATCATAGCAACGGTCGTCACATGAATTCCTACACAAACTCGGTGCATGAGATTGCTTCATCATAGCACGTCGTCACAATGACAATGTCTCTACACACACTTCGTGGCATCGAGATTGCTCATCATAGCACTGGATTATTCGTCAATATGAAATTCTCAACACAAACTCGTGCATGAGATTTGCTTCATCATAGCACGTCGTCACCTTGAAATTACTCTACTCACAACTCTATCATGAAGATTGCTTCATCATAGCACGTGCGTTCACATGAATTTCTCTACTACAACCTCGTCATGAGACTTGCTTTCATCATAGCACGTCGTTCACATGGAAAATGTCTCTACACAACTCGTGCATGAGATTGCTCATCATAACACGTCGGTCACATGAAATCTTCTACACAACTCGTGCCATGAGATTGCTTCATCATAGCACGTCGTCACATGAAATTCTCTACAACAACTCGTGCATTGAGATTGATCATCATAGCACGTCGTCACTTGAAATTCTCTACCACAAATCTGCATGAATAGCTTCATCATAGCAACTCGTCACATGAATTCCTCTAACACAACTCGTTCAAGAGATTGCTCATCATAGCACTTCCCACATAAATCTCTACATAACTCGTCGCCATGAGATTGCTTCATTCATCGCACAGTCGTCACATGTAATTCTCTACACAACATCGTGCATGAATTGCTTCTATCATAGCAGATCGTCACATGAAATTCTCACACAACTCGGTGCTCTGAGATTGCTTCAATCCATAGCACGTCGTCACATGAGAAATTCTCTACACAACTCGTTCATGAGGATTTGCTTCATCAGTAGCACCGTCGTCACATCGAAATTCTCATACCACAGACTCGTGCATGAGATATTGCTTCTATCATAGCACGCTCGTCCACATGAACATTCTCTACACAACTCTGTGCATGAGAGTGCTCATCATAGCAGTCGAGTCACAAAATCTCTCTCTACACAACGCGTTCATGAATTGCTTCATCCATAGCACGATCGTCACATGAAATTCTCTACACAACTCGTGCATGCAAGCTTGCTTTCATCATAGCACTCCGTCACATGAAATTCTCTACACCAGCTCGTGCTTGAGATTGCTTCATCATAGCATCGTCGTTTCGGTCATGGAAATTCTCTACACAACTCGTGCATGAATTGCTTCATCATAGCACCGTCTCCGTCACATGAAATTCTCTACACAACTCGTGCAATGAGATTGTCTTCATCCATTTAAGCTCGTCGTCACATGAAAAATTCTCTACACAACTCCGTGGCATGAGATTGGCTTCATCATAGCACGTCAAGGCACTCACATGAAATCTCTACACAACTCTGTGCATGAGATTGCTATATAGAGTGTCACATGGAATTGTTCCAAATGTGGCTGAGAGTTCACTGCATAGCACGTCGTCACATACAGAAATTCTGCCTTAACACAACTCGTGCATGAAGATTGCTTCATGCAATAGCACGTCGTCCACATGAAATTCTTTCTACACAATCTCGTGCATCGAGATTTGCTTTCATCATAGCAACGTCGTCACAATGAAATTCTCTACACAAACTCGTGCATGGAGAGATTGCGGCATCATAGCACGTCGTTCACATGAAATTCTCTACATCAACTCGTGCATAAGATTGCATTCTATCATAGACACAGTCGTCACATGAAACCCCATACATAACTCGTGCATTCAATAACCGTCAGATTTGCTTCATCCATAGCCCTCGTCACATGAACATTTGCACTACACAACTCGTGCATGAGATTGCTCTCTCCTCACTAGCACGTCGAGTCAATCATGAAATTCTCTACACACCACTCGTGCATGAGATTGCTTCATCCTTGCTCACGATTTTTGTCACATGAAATTTTCTACACAACTCGTGCATGAGATTGCTTCATCATAGCACGTCGTCACATGAAATTCTCTACGACTTACACAACTCGTTGCATGAGACATTGCTCTCATCATAGCACAGACTCGTCACATGAAATTCTCTACACAACTCGTGCATGAGATTGCTTCATAATAGCACTGTCGTCACATGAAATTTCTCTACACAACTCGTGCATGTGATTGCTGTTTGCATCATAGGCACGCTCGTCACATGATAAATTTCTCTACACAACTCGTGCATGAGATTGCAGTCATCAGCTAGCACGTCATCACATGTAATTCTCTACACACTGTGTTTGCGATTGGCTTTTTTAGAGTGACACTTTGAAACTTCTATACACTACGCTGTGCATGCAGATTGCTTCATCATAGCACGTCGTCACATGAATTTCTCTAACAACTACGTGTGCAAGAGATTGCTTCATTCATAGCACGTAGGTCACATGATATTCTCTACACAACTCGTTGCATGAGATTGCTTCATCTATAGCACGTCGTCCACATGAAATTCTCTACACAACTCGTGCATGGAGGATTGCTTCATCATAGCACCGCTCGTCACATGAAATTCTCTACACAACTCGTGCATTGAGATTGCTTCATCATAGCACGTCGTCACATGAAATTCTCTACACAACTCGTGCATGAGATTGCTTGCTTCATCATAGCACGGTCGTCCACATGAAATTCTCTACAACAACTCGTGCCATGAGATTGCTTCATCATAGCACGTCGTCACATGAAATTCTCTACACAAAGCAGTCGTCAATGAAATTTCTCTCACAAACTTCGTGCGATGAGATGTGCTTCATCATAGCACGTCGTCACCATGAAATTCTCTACACAACTCGTGCATGAGTTGCTTCATCATAGATCTGTCGTCACATGAAATTCTCTACACAACTCGTGCATGAGATTGCTTCATCATAGCACGTTCGTCACATGAAATTCTCTACACAACTCGTGCCATGAGATTGCTTCATCATAGCACGTCGTCAGACATGAAATTCTCTACACAACTCGTTGCATGAGATTGCTTCATCATAGCACGTCGTCACATGAAATTCTCATACACAACTCGTGCATGAGATTGCGTTCATCATAGCACGTCGTCACATGAAATTCTCTATCCACAACTCGGCATGAGATTGCTTCATCATAGCACCTTCGTCACACATTGAAATATCTTACTACGCTTCTACACAACTCGTGCATGAGATTGCTTCATCATAGCACGCTTCGTCACAATGAAAATATCTCTACACAAAACTCGTGATGAGATTGCTTCATCATAGCACGTCCGTCACATGAAATGTCTCTACACAACTCGTGCATGAGATTGCTTCATCATAGCACGTCGTCACATGAAAATTGTCCTACCACAACTCGATGCATGAGATTGCTTCATCATAGCACGTCGTCACAACATGAAATTCTCTAACACAACTCTTGCATGAGATTGCTCTCACTCATGAGCACGTCGTCACATGAAATTCATCTACACAACCACGTCAATGAGATTGCTATCAATCATAGCACGTCGTCACATGAAATTCTCTACACAACTCGTGCATTGAGATTGCTTCATTCTTAGCACGTCGTCACATGAAATTCTCTACACAACTCGTGCATGAGATTGCTTACATCATAGCGACGTCGTCACATGAAATTCTCATATCACATACTCTGCATGAGATTGCTTCATCATAGCACGTCGTCAAATGAAAATTCTCTTACACAACTCGTGCATGATGCTTCAGCATAGCACGTCGTCACATGAATATTCTCTACACAACTCGTGCATGAGATTGCTTCATCATCTAGCACGTCGTCACATGAAATTCTCTACAATCAACTCGTGCATTCATGCATAAGATTGCTTCATCATAGCACGTCGTCACATGAAATCTTATATACACATACTCGTGCATGAGATTGCTTTCATCATAGCAACGTCGTCACATGAAATTCTCTACACATAACTCGATGCATGAGATTGCTTCATCAAATTGCACGTCGTCACATGAAATTCCTCTACACAACTCGTGCATGAGATTGCTTTCTCATCATAGCACGTTCCGTCACATGAAATTCTCTACACAACTCGTGCATGAGAGTTGCTTCATCATAGCACGTCCGTCACATGAAATTCTCTACACTAGAACTCGTGCATGAGATTGCTTTCATCATAGCACGTCGTCACATTGAAATTTCTCATTAACACAACCTCGTGCATGAGATTGCTTCATCCATAGCACGTCGTCACATGAAATTCTCTAACACAAGTGCATGAGATTGCATAGCACGTCGTCACATGAAAATCCTACACAACTCGTGCATGAGAACTGCTTCATCATAGCCCACGTCTCGTCACATGAAATTCTCTTACACAACTCGTGCATGAGATTGCTTCATCATAGCAACGTCGTCACATGAAATTCCCTCTACACAACTCGTGCATGAGATTGCTTCAATCAAGCATCATAGCACGATCGTCACATGAAATTCTCTACACAACTCGTGCATGAGATTGGCTTTCATCATTAGCCACGTCGTCACATGAAATTGTCTACACAACTCGTGCATGAGATTGCTTCAATCATAGGGCAATCGTCTCGTCACATGAAATTGTCTACACAACCTCGCTACGTGCATGAGATTGCTTCATCATAGCACGTCCGTCACATGAATGAAATTCGTCCTACACAACTCGTTGCATGAGAATTGCTTCATCATAGCACGTAATCGTCACATGAAATTCTCTACACAACTCTCGTGCATGAGATTGCTTCATCAATAGACGTCGTCACATGAAATTCTTACACAACTCGTGCATGAGATTGCTTCATCATAGCACGATCGGTCACATGAAATTCTCTACACAAACTCGTGCATGAGATTGCTTCAATCATAGCACGTCGTCACATGAAATTACTCTACCACAACGTCGTGCATGAGATTGCTTCATCCATAGCACGTCGTCACTTGAAAATTCTCTACACAACTCGTGCATGAGATTGCTTCATCATAGCAACGTCGTCACATATGAAATTCTCTACCAACTCGTGCATGAGATTGCGTCATACATAGCAGTCGTCACACATGAAAATCTTCTCTATCACAACTGTGCATGAGGATTGACTTCTATCATAGATCACGTCCGTCACATGAAATTCTCTACACACAACTCGTGCATGCCTGATTGATTCATCATAGCACGTCGTCACCATGAAATTCTCTACACAACTCGTGCATGAGATTGCTTCATCATCATAGCACGTCGTCACATGAAATTCTCTACACAACTCGTGCATGAGATTGCTTCATCATAGCACGTCGTCACATGAAATTCTCTACACAACTCGTGATGAGATTGCTTCATCATAGCACGTTAAACACGTCACATGAAATTCTCTACACAACTCGTGCATGAGATTGCTTCATCATAGCACGTCGTCACATGAAATTCTCTAACAACTCGTGCATGAGATTGCTTCATCATAGCACGTATATTCGTCACATGAAATTCTCTACACAACTCGTGCATGAGATTGCTTCATCATAGCACGTCGTCACATGAAAATTCTCTACACAACTCGTGCTTGAGATTGCTTTCATCATAGCACGTCGTCACATGAATTCTCTACACAACTCGTGCATGAGATTGCTTCATCATAGCACGTCGTCACATGAAATTCTCTACACAACTCGTGCATGAGATTGCTTCATCATAGCACGTCGTCACATGAAATTCTCTACACAACTCGTGCATGAGATTGCTTCATCATATCACGTCGTCACATGAAATTCTCTACACAACTCGAGCATGAGATTGCTTCATCATAGCACGTCGTCACATGAAATTCTCTACACAACTCGTGCATGAGATTGCTTCATCATAGCACGTCGTCACATAGATGGTGTACAAATGAGTTGGTTGCTTCATTTAGTAAGTTGTCAATGAAATTCTCTACACAACTCGTGCATGAGATTGCTTCATCATAGCACGTCGTCACATGAAATTCTCTACACAACTCGTGCATGAGATTGCTTCATCATAGCACGTCGTCACATGAAATTCTCTACACAACTCGTGCATGAGATTGCTTCATCATAGCACGTCGTCACATGAAATTCTCTACACAACTCGTGCATGAGATTGCTTCATCATAGCACGTCGTCACATGAAATTCTCTACACAACTCGTGCATGAGATTGCTTCATCATAGCACGTCGTCACATGAAATTCTTACACAACTCGTGCATGAGATTGCTTCATCAAGCACGTCGTCACATGAAATTCTCTACACACCTCGTGCATGAGATTGCTTCATCATAGCACGTCGTCACATGAAATTCTCTACACAACTCGTGCATGAGATTGCTTCATCATAGCACGTCGTCACATGAAATTCTCTACATACATACTCGTGCATGAGATTGCTTCATCATAGCACGTCGTCACAACTGAAATTCTCTACACATCTCGTAGCATGAGATTGCTTCAACATAGTCACGTCGTCACAATGAAAGTGGCTACACCAACTCGGTGCATGAGATCTGCTTCATCATAGCACGTCGTCACATGATAATTCTCTACACAACTCGTGCATGAGATTGCTTCACATCATAGCACGCTCGTCACATGAAATTCTCTACACAACTCGTGCATGAGATTGCTTCATTCATAGCACGTCGTCACATGAAATTCTCTACACAACGCGTGCATGAGATTGCTTCATCATAGCACGTCGTCACATGAAATTGTCTACACAACTCGTGCATGGTGATTGCTTCATCATAAATTGCTTCATCATAGCACGTCGTCACATGAAATGCTCTACACAACACGTGCCATGAGATTGCCTTCATCTAGCACTCCGTCACATGAAATTCTCTAACACTAACTCGTGCATGAGATTGCTTCATCATAAGCACGGTCCTTCACATGAAATTCACTACATAACAACTCGTCGTCATGAGATTGCTTTCAACATAGCAAGTCGGTCACAAGCACGTCGTCACATGAAATTCTCTACACAACTCGTGCATGAGATTGCTTCATCATAGCACGTCGTCACATGAAATTTCTCTACAAACAACTCGCTCTACACAACCGCGTGCATGAGATTGCTTCATCATAGCACGTCGTCACATGAAATTCTCTACACAACTCGTGCATGAGATTGCTTCATCATAGCACGTCGTCACATGAAATGCCTCTACACAACTCGTGCAATGTGAGATTGATTCATCATAGCACGGTCGTCACATGAAATTCTCTACACAAACTCGTGCATGAGATTGCTTCATCATAGCACGTCGTCACATGAAATTCTCTACAGAACTCGTGCATGAATTGCTTCATCATAGCACGTCGTCACATGAAATTCTCTACACAAGCCTCGTGCAATGAGATTGCTTCATCATAGCACGGTCGTCACATGAAATTCTCTACACAACTCGTGCATGAGATTGCTTCATCAATAGCCACGTCGTCACATGAAATTCTCTACACAACTCGTGCATGAGATTGCTTCATCATAGCACGTCGTCACATGAAATTCTCTACACAACTCGTGCATGAGATTGCTTCACATCATAGCACGTCGTCACATGAAATTCTCTACACAACTCGTGCATGAGATTGCTTCATCATAGCACGTCGTCACATGAAATTCGAAATTCTCTACACAACTCGTGCATGAGATTGCTTCACACATCATAGCACGTTCGTCACATGAAATTCCTCTACACAACCTCGTGCATGAGATTGCTTCATCAAATAGCACCGTCGTCACATGAAATTGTCTACACAACTCGTGATGAGATTGAGCTTCACATAGCACGTCGTCACATGAAATTCTCTACACAACTCGTCGCCATGAGATTGCTTCATCTAACAGCACGTTCGTCACATGAAAATTTCTCACCTACACAGTGCATCGAGAATTGTCGTTCATCATAGCACGTCGTCCACATGAAATCGTCATCTATGAAAAATTTCTCTACACAACTCCGTGCATGAGATTGCTTCATCATAGCACGAGTCGTCACATGAAATTCTCTACACACAACTCGTGCATGAGATTGCTTCATCATAGCACGTCGTCACATGAAATTCTCTACACAACTCCGTAGCATAGATTGCGTCATCATAGCACGTCGTCACATGAAATTGTCTACACAACTCGTGCATGAGATTGCTTGATCTTAGCATGTCGTCACATGAAATTCTCTACACAACTCGTGCATGAGATTGCCTTCATCAATAGCACGCATCGTCCACATGAAATTCTCTACACAACTCCGTGCATGAGATTTGCTTCATCATAGCAACGTCGTCACATGAAAATTCTCTTAACCTCAACTTCGTCGCATGATATTGCTTCATCATAGCACGTCGTCACATGATGAAATTCTCTACACAACTCGTGCATGAGATTGCTTTTCATCATAGCACGTCGTCACATGAAATTCTTCTCTACACAACTCGTGCATGAGATTGCTTCATCATAGCACGTCGGTCCACATGAAATTTCTCTACACAACTCGTGCATGAGATTGAGATTGACTTCATCATAGCACGTCGTCACATGAAATTCTCTACACAACTCCCCGTGCATGAGATTGCCTTCAGTCATAGCACGTCGTCACATGAAATTCTCTACACAACATGAAATTCTTCCTACACAACTCGTGCATGAGATTGCTTCATCATAGCACGTCGTCACATGAAATTCTCTACACAAACTCGTGCATGAGATTGCTTCATCATAGCACACGTCGTCACATGAAATTCTCTACACAACTCGTGCATGAGATTGCTTCATCATAGCACGTCGTCACATGAAATTGTCTACACAACTCGTGCATGAGATTGCTTCATCATAGCACGTCGTCACATGAAATTCTCTACACAACTCGTGCATGAGATTGCTTCATCATAGCACGTCGTCACATGAAATTCTCTACACAACTCGTGCATGAGATTGCTTCATCATAGCTCGTCGTCACATGAAATTCTCTACACAACTCGTGCATGAGATTGCTTCATCATAGCACGTCGTCACATGAAATTGTCTACACAACTCGTGCATGAGATTGCTTCATCATAGCACGTCGTCACATGAAATTCTCTACACAACTCGTGCATGAGATTGCTTCATCATAGCACGTCGTCACATGAAATTCTCTACACAACTCGTGCATGAGATTGCTTCATTCCCCATAGCACGTCGTCACATGAAATTCTCTACACATTCGTGCATGAGATTGTTCATCATAGCACGTCGTCACATGAAATTCTCTACACAACTCGTGCATGAGATTGCTTCATCATAGCAGGTCGTCTCATGAAATTCTCTCCTCAACTCGTGCATGAGATTGCTTCATCATAGCACGTCGTCACATGAAATTCTAAACACAACTAGTGCATGAGCTTGCTTCATCAATAGCACGTCGTCACATGAAATTCTGCTACTGACACAACTCGTGGCATGAGATTGCGTCATCATAGCAAGTCGTCACATGAAAATAGTCTACACTACACTCGTAGATTGCTTCATCATAGCACGTCGTTCACATTGAAAAATTCTCTACACAAACTCGTGCATGAGATTTGCTTCATCCTAGGCACGTGTCACATGAAATTCTCTACACAACTCGTTGAGCATGAGATTGCTTCATCATAGCACGATGGCCCGTCACATGAAATTCCTCTACAACAACTCGTGCATGAGATTGCTTCATTCATAGCACGTCGTCAACATGAAATTCTCTACACAAACTCGTGCATGAGAATTGCTTCATCATAGCACGTCGTCACATATGAAATTCTCTACACAACTCGTGCATGGAGATTGCTTCATCATAGCACGTCGTCACATGAAATTCCTACTACACAACTCGTCCATTGCATGAGATTGCATTGTCATCATAAGCACGCAGTCGTCACATGAAAATTCTGCTACACAACTCGTGCATGAGAGTTGCTTCATCATAGCACGTTCACATTGAAATCTCTACAAAACTCGTGCAGAGATTGCTTCCTCATTGCACGTCGTTCTCATGAATATTCTCTACACAACGTCGTGCATGAGGATTGCTTTCATCATAGCACGTCGTCACATGAAATGGTCTCTACACAAACTCGTGCATGAGATTGCTTCATCTGTGCAACGGGTCACAGGAAATTCCCTCCTAACTGCATACTCGGTGCAGGTGATTGGCGTCATCTGATAGTGCACGGCGCTCACATGGATTTTGCTCGTCACTCAGCTACTACGCGGAGAGGGCTTCATCATAGCACGCTCGTCACATGAAATTCTCTACACAACTCGTGCATGAGATTGCTTCATCATAGCACGTCGTCACATGAAATTCTCTACACAACTCGTGCATGAGATTGCTTCATCATAGCACGAGTGGTCACATGGAAATTCTCTTCACAACGCGACGCATGAGATTGCTTCCATCATTAGCTACGTCGTCTCATTGGAAATTCTCTACATAAACTCGTGCATGAGTTTGCTTCATCATAGCACGTCGTCACATGAAATTCTCTACACAAACTTTCACAACTCGTGCATGAGATTGCTTCATTCATCATAGCACGTCGTTCACATGAAATTCTCTAACACAAACTCGTGCATGAGATTGCGTTCATCATAGCACGTCGTCACTATGAAATTCTCTACACAAACTCGTGCTCGTGCATGAGATTGCTTCATCATAGCACGTCGTCACATGAAATTCTTCTACACCAAAACTCGTGCATGAGATTGCTTCATCATAGCACGTTCGTCACATGAAATTCTCTACACAACTCGCGCATGAGATTGCTTCATCATAGCACGTTCGTCACATGAAATTCTCTACACAACTCGTGCATGAGATTGCATTTCAATCATAGCACGGTTCGTCACAATGAAATTTTCTACACAACTCGTGCATTGAGATTGCTTCATCATAGCACGTCGTCACATGAAATTCTCTACACAACTCGTGCATGAGATTGCTTCATCATAGCACGTCGTCACATGAAATTCTCTACACAACTCGTGCATTGAGATTGCTTCATCATAGCACGAACGTCGTCACATGAAATTCTCTACACAAACTCGTGCATGAGATTGCTTCATCAATAGCACGTCGTCGTCACATGAAATTCTCTACACAAACTCGTCATGAGATTGCTTCATCATAGCACGTCGTCACATGAAATTACATGCTACACAACTCGTGCATGAGATTGCTTCATCATAGCACGTCGTCACATGAAATTCTCTACACAACTCGTGCATGAGATTGCTTCATCATAGCACGTCCGTCACATGAAATTCTGCTACACAACTCGTGCATGAGATTGCTTCATCATAGCACGTCGTTCACATGAAATTCTCTACACAAACTCGTGCATGAGATTGCTTCATCATAGCACGTCGTCACATGAAATTCTCTACACAAACTCGTGCAATGAGATTGCTTCATCATAGCACGTCGTGACATGAAATTCTCTTCCCAACTCGTGCATGAGATTGCTTCATCATAGCACGTCGGCCACATGAAATTCTACTACACAACTCGCGCATGAGATTGCTTCATCTTAGCACGTCGTCACATGAAATTCTCTACACAACTCGTGCATGAGATTGCTGCATCTCATCCATAGCTACGTCGTCACATGAGAAATTCTCTACACAACTGCGTGCATGAGATTGCTTCATCATAGCACGTCGTCACCTGAAATTCTCTACACAACTCGTGCATGAGATTGCTTCATCATAGCACGTCGTCACATGAAATTCTCTACACAACTCGTGCAAAATGAGATTGCTTCATCATAGCACGTCGTCACATGAAATTCTCTACACAAATCTCGTGCATGAGATTGCTTCATCATTAGCACGTCGTCACAATGAAATTCTCTACACAACTCGTGCATGAGATTGCTTCATCATAGCACGTCGTCACATGAAATTCTCTACACAACTCGTGCATGAGATTGCTTCATCATAGCACGTCGTCACATGAAATTCTGCTAACAACTCGTGCATGAGATTGCTTCATCATAGCCACGTCGTCACATGAAATTCTCTACACAACTCGTGCATGAGATTGCTTCATCATAGCACGTCGTCACATGCAAATTCTCTACACAACTCGTGCATGAAGATTGCTTCATCATTAGCACGTCGTCGTCACATGAAATTCTCGACTACACAATCGTGCATGAGATTGCTTCATCATAGCACGTCGTCACATGAAATTCTCTACACAACTCGTGCATGAGATTGCTTCATCATAGCACGTCGTCACATATGAAATTCTTCTACACAACTCGTGCATGAGATTGCTTCATCATCTGGCACGTCCCGTCACCATGAAATTCTCTACACAACTCGTGCATGAGATTGACTTCATCATTAGCACGTCGTCACATGAAATTCTCTACACAACTCGTGCATGAGATTGCTTCATCATAGCACGTCGTCACATGAAATTCTCTACACAACTCGTGCATGAGATTGCTTCATCATTGCACGTCGTCACATGAAATTCCTCTACACAACTCGTGCATGAGATTGCTTCATCATAGCACGTCGTCACATGAAATTGCTAACACAACTCGTGCATGAGATTGCTTCAATCATAGCACGTCGTCACACTTTACAAACTTCGTGCATGAGATTGCTTCATCATAGCACGTCGTCACATGAAATTCTCTACACAACTCGTGTCATGAGATTGCTTCATCATAGCACGTCGTCCAACATGAAATTCTCTACACAAACTCGTGCATGAGATTGCTTCATCATAGCACGTCGTCTCACTATGAAATTCTCTACACAACTCGTGCATGAGATTGCTTCATCATAGCACGTCGTCACATGAAATTCTCTCTACATAACTGTGCATGAGATTGCTTCAATCATAGCACGTTCGTCACATGAAATTCTCTACACAACTCGTGCATGAGATTGCTTCATTCATAGCCACGTGCGTCAACTGAAATTCTCTACACAACACGTGCAGTGAGATGCTTCATCATAGCACGTCGTCACATGAAATTCTCTACACAACTCGTGCATGAGATTGCATTCATCATAGCACGTCGTCTCCATCATGAACATTCTCTACAACAACTCGTGCATTCGAGATTGCGTTCATCATAGCACGTTCGTGCACAATGAAATTCTTACACATCTCTCGTGCATGAGATTGCTTCAATCATAGCACGTCGTCACATGAAATTCTCTACACAAACTCGTGCATGAGATTGCTATCTATCATAGCACGTCGTCACAGTGAAATTCTCTACACAACTCGTGCATGAGATTGCTGCTTCATCATAGCACGTCGTCCCATTTACAATGAAATTCTCTACACAAACTCGTGCAATGAGATTTGCTTCATCATAGCACGTCGTCACATGAAATTCTATACACAACTCGTGCATGAGATTGCTTCATCATATCACGTAGTCAAATGAAATTCTCTACACAACTCGTGCATGAGATTGCTTCATCATAGCACGTCGTCACATGAAATTCTCTACACAACTCGTGCTTGAGATTGCTTCATCATAGCACGTCGTCACATGTAATTGTCTACACAACTCGTGCATGAGATTGCTTCATCATAGCACGTACGTCACATGAAAGTCTCTACACAACTCGTGCATGTAGATTGCTTCATCATAGCTCGTAGTCAGATGAAATTCTCTACACACCTCGTGAATGAGATTGCTTCATCATAGCACGTCGTCACATGAAATTCTCTACACAACTCGTGCATGTGATTGCTTCATCATAGCACGTCGTCCACATGAAATTCTCTACACAACTCGTGCATGAGATTGCTTCATCATAGCACGTCGGCACATGAAATTCTCTACTACAACTCGACAACTTGCATGAGATTGCTTCATCATAGCACGTCGATCTACATGAAATTCTCTACACAACTCGTGCATGATGATTGCTTCATCATAGCACGTCGTCACATGATAATTCTCTACACAACTCGTGCATGAGATTGCTTCATCATAGCACGTCGTCACATGAAATTCTCTACACAACTCGTGCATGAGATTGCTTCATCATAGCACGTCGTCACATGAAATTCTCTACACAACTCGTGCATGAGATTGCTTCACATCATAGCACGTTCGTCACATGAAATTCTCGCTACACAACTCGTGCATGAGATTGCTTCATCATAGCACGTCGTCACATGAAATTCTCTACACAACTCGTGCATGAGATTGGCTTCATCATAGCACGTCCGGTTCACATGAAATTTCTCCTTACACAACTCGTGCATGAGATTGGCTTCATCATAGCACGTCGTCACATGAAATTCTCTACAACAACTCGGTGCATGAGATTGCTTCATCATAGCACGTCGTCACATGAAATTTCTCTACACAACTCGTGCATGAGATTGCTTCTTACAACAAACTCGTGCATGAGATTGCTTCATCATAGCACGTCGTCACATGAAAATTCTCTACACAACTCGTGCATGAGATTGCTTCCTCATAGCACGTCCGTCACATGAAATTTCTCTACACAACTCGTGCATGAGATTGCTTCTATCATCATAGCACGTCGTCACATGAAATTCTCTACACAACTCGTGCATGAGATTGCTTCCGCACATGCATAGCAACGTCGTCACATGAAATTCTCTACACAACTCGTGCATGAGATTGCTTCATCATAGCACGTCGTCACATGAAATTTCTCTACACCAACTCGTGCATGAGATTGCTTTCATCATTAGCACGTCGTCACATGAAAATTCTACTACACAACTCGTGCATGAGATTGCTTCAATCATAGCAAGCACGTCGTCACATGTAAATTCTCTACAACAACTCGTTGCATGAGATTGCTTCATCATAGGCACGTCGTCACATGAAATCTCTCTACAACAACTCTGCATGGAGATTTGCCTTCACATAGCACGGCTGGTCTCATGAAATTCTCTACACAACTCGTGCATGAGATTGCTTCATCATAGCACGCTCGTGTCGTTCACATGAAATTCTCTACACAACTCGTGCATGAGATTGCTTCATCATAGCACGTCGTCACATGATATTCTCTACCCAAACACTCGTGCATGAGATTGCTTCATCATAGCACGTCGTCACATGAAATTCTCTACACAACTCGTGCATGAGATTGCTTCATCATAGCACGTCGTCACATGAAATTCTCTACACAACTCGTGCATGAGATTGCTTCATCATAGCACGTCGTCACATGAAATTCTCTACACATATCTCGTGCATGAGATTGCTTCATCATAGCACGTCGTCACTTGATAATTCTCTACACAACTCGTGCATGAGATTGCTTTCATCATAGCACGTCGTCACATGAAATTCTCTACACAACTCGTGCATGATGATTAGCTTCATCATAGCACGTCGTCACAAGAATTTCTCTACACAATCGTGCATGAGATTGCTTCATCATACGACGTATGAAATTCCTCTACACAACTCGTGCATGAGATTGCTTCATCATTAGCACGTCGTCAATGAAAATTCTCTACACAACTCGCGCATGAGATTGCTTCAATCATAGCACGCACTCGTCACATGAAATTCCTCTACACAACTCGTGCATGAGATTGCTTCAATCATAGCACGTCGTCACATGAAATTCTCTACACCAACTCGTGCATGAGATTGCTTCATCATAGCACGTCGTCACATGAAATTCTCTACACAACCTCGTGCATGAGATTGCTTCATCATAGCACGTCGTCACATGAAATTCTCTACACAACTCGTGCATGAGATTGGCTTTCATCATAGCACGTCGTCACGAATGAAATTGCTTACCAACACAACTCGTGCATGAGATTGCTTCATCATAGCACGTCGTCAGCATGAAATTTTCTATTCTACACAACTCGTGCATGAGATTGCTTCAATCATAGCACGTCGTCACATGAAATTCTCTACACAACTCGTGCATGAGATTGCTTCATCATAGCACGTCGTCACATGAAATTCTCTACACAATCTCGTGCATGAGATTGCTTCATCAAGCACGTCGTACTCGTGCATGAGATTGCTTATCAGTTTAGCACGTCGTCACATGAAATTCTCTACACAACTCGTGCATGAGATTGCGTCATCATAGACGTCGTCACATGAAATTCTCTACACAACTCGTGCATGAGATGGCTTCTTCATAGCACGTCGTCCACATTGTAATTCTCTACACAACTCGTGCATGAGATTGCTTCATCATAGCACGTCGTCACATGAAATTCTCTACATAACTCGTGCATGAGATTGCTTCATCATAGCACGTCGTCACATGAAATTCTCTACCACAACTCGTGCATGAGATTGCTTCATCATAGCACGTCGTCACATGAAATTCTCTACACAAACTCGTGCATGAGATTGCTTCATCATAGCACGTCGTCACAGAAATTCTGCTACACAAACTCGTGCATGAGATTGCTTCATCATAGCACGTCGTCACATGAAATTCTCTACAGCAACTCGTCGTGCATGTAGATTGCTTCATTTCATCATAGCACGTCGTCACATGAAATTCTTTCCTACACAACTCGTGCATGAGATTGCTTCATCATAGCACGTACGTCACATGAAATTGTCTGACACAATCGTTGGCCATGAGATTGCTTTCATCATAGCACGCGTCACATGAAAATTCTTCTACACAACTCGTGCATGAGATTGCTTCATCATAGCACGTCGTCACATGAAATTTCTCTACACAACTCGTGCATGAGATTGCTTCATCATACCACGCACGTCGTCACATGAAATTCTCTACACAACTCGTGCATGAGATTGCTTCATCATAGCACGTCGTCACATGAAATTCTCTACACAACTCGTGCATGAGATTGCTTTCATCATAGCACGTCGTCACATGAAATTCTCTACACAACTCGTGCATGAGATTGCTTCATCATAGCACGTCGTCACATGAAATTCTCTACACAACTCGTGCATGAGATTGGCTGTCATCATAAGAACACGTCGTCACATGAAATTCTCTACACAACTCGTGCGATGAGATTGCTTCATATAGCACGTCGTCACATGAAATTCTCTACACAAACTCGTGCATGAGATTGCTTCATGCATAGCACGACTCGTCAACATGAAATTCTCTCACAACTCGTGCATGAGATTGCTTCATCATAGCACGTCGTCACATGAAATTCTCTACACAACTCGTGCATGAGATTGCTTCATCATAGCACGTCGTCACATGAAATTCTCTACACAACTCGTGCATGAGATTGCTTCATCATAGCACGTCGTCACATGAAATTCTCTACACAACTCGTGCATGAGATTGCTTCATCATAGCACGTCGTCACATGAAATTCTCTACACAACTCGTGCATGAGATTGCTTCATCATAGCACGTCGTCACATGAAATTCTCTACACAACTCGTGCATGAGATTGCTTCATCATAGCACGTCGTCACATGAAATTCTCTACACAACTCGTGCATGAGATTGCTTCATCATAGCACGTCGTCACATGAAATTCTCTACACAACTCGTGCATGAGATTGCTTCATCATAGCACGTTCGTCACATGAAATTCTCTACACAACTCGTGCATGAGATTGCTTCATCATTTGCACGTCGTCACATGAAATGTCTACACAACTCGTGCATGCGATTGCTTCATCATAGCACGTCGTCACATGAAATTCTCTACACAACTCGTGCATGAGATTGCTTCATCTATAGCACGTCGTCACATGATATTCTCTACACTACTCGTGCATGAGATTGCTTCATCATAGCACGTCGTCACATGAAATTCTCTACACAACTCGTGCATGAGATTGCTTCATCATAGCACGTCGTCACATAAATTCTCTACACAAACTCGGTGCATTGAGATTGCTTCTTCATAGCACGTTGTCACATGAAACTCGTGCATGAGATTGCTTCATCATAGCACGTCGTCACATGAAATTCTCTACACACTCGTGCATGAGATTGGCTTCATCATAGACGTCGTCACATGAAATTCTCTACACAACTCGTGCATGAGATTGCTTCATCATAAGCACGTCGTCACATGAAATTCTCTACACAACTCGTGCATGAGATTGCTTCATCATAGCACGTCGTCACATGAAATTCTCTACACAAACTCGTGCATGAGATTGCTTCATCATAGCACGTCGTCACATGAATTCTCTACACAAACTCGTGCATGAGATTGCTTCATCATAGCACGTCGTCACATGAAATTCTCTACACAACTCGTGCATGAGATTGCTTCATCATAGCACGTCGTCACATGAAATTCTCTACACAACTCGTGCATGAGATTGCTTCATCATAGCACGTCGTCACATGAAATTCTCTACACAACTCGTGCATGAGATTGCTTCATCATAGCACGTCGTCACATGAAATTCTCTACACAACTCGTGCATGAGATTGCTTCATCATAGCACGTCGTCACATGAAATTCTCTACACAACTCGTGCATGAGATTGCTTCATCATAGCACGTCGTCACATGAAATTCTCTACACAACTCGTGCATGAGATTGCTTCATCATAGCACGTCGTCACATGAAATTCTCTACACAACTCGTGCATGAGATTGCTTCATCATAGCACGTCGTCACATGAAATTCTCTACACAACTCGTGCATGAGATTGCTTCATCATAGCACGTCGTCACATGAAATTCTCTACACAACTCGTGCATGAGATTGCTTCATCATGCACGTCGTCTCATGAAATTCTCTACACAACTCGTGCATGAGATTGCTTCATCATAGCACGTCGTCACATGAAATTCTCTACTCAACTCGTGCATGAGATTGCTTCATCATAGCACGTCGTCACATGAAATTCTCTACACAACTCGTGCATGAGATTGCTTCATCATAGCACGTCGTCACATGAAATTCTCTACACAACTCGTGCATGAGATTGCTTCATCATAGCACGTCGTCACATGAAATTCTCTACACAACTCGTGCATGAGATTGCTTCATTCATAGCACGTCGTCACATGAAATTCTCTACACAACTCGTGCATGAGATTGCTTCATCATAGCACGTCGTCACATGAACACGTCGTCACATGAAATTCTCTACACACTCGTGCATGAGATTGCTTCATCATAGCACGTGTCACATGAAATTCTCTACACAACTCGTGCTTGAGATTGCTTCATCATAGCACGTCGTCTCATGATATTCTCTACACAACTCGTGCATGAGATTGCTTCAATCATAGCACGTCGTCACATGAAATTCCTCTACACAACTCGTGCATGAGATTGCTTCATCATAGCACGTCGTCACATGAAATTCTCTACACAACTCGTGCATGAGATTGCTTCATCATCAGCATAGCACGTCGTCACATGAAATTCTCTACACAACTTCGTGCATGAGATTGCTTCATCATAGCACGTCGTCACATGAAATTCTCTACACAACTCGTGCATGAGATTGCTTCATCATAGCACGTCGTCACATGAAATTCTCTACACAACTCGTGCATGAGATTGCTTCATCATAGCACGTCGTCACATGAAATTCTCTACACAACTCGTGCATGAGATTGCTTCATCATAGCACGTCGTCACATGAAATTCTCTACACAACTCGTGCATGAGATTGCTTCATCATAGCACGTCGTCACATGAAATTCTCTACACAACTCGTGCATGAGATTGCTTCATCATAGCACGTCGTCACATGAAATTCTCTACACAACTCGTGCATGAGATTGCTTCATCATAGCACGTCGTCACACACATGAAATTCTCTACACAACTCGTGCATGAGATTGCTTCATCATAGCACGTCGTCACATGAAATTCTCTACACAACTCGTGCATGAGATTGCTTCATCATAGCACGTCGTCACATGAAATTCTCTACTCAACTCGTGCATGAGATTGCTTCATCATAGCACGTCGTCACATGAAATTCTCTACACAACTCGTGCATGAGATTGCTTATCATAGCACGTCGTCACATGAAATTTCTACACAACTCGTGCATGAGATTGCTTAGCACGTCGTCACATGAAATTCTCTACACAACTCGTGCATGAGATGCTTCATCATAGCACGTCGTCGCATGAAATTCTCTACACAACTCGTGCATGAGATTGCTTCATCATAGCACGTCGTCACATGAAATTCTCTACACAACTCGTGCATGAGATTGCTTCATCATAGCACGTCGTTCACATGAAATTCTCTACACAACTCGTGCATGAGATTGCTTCATCATAGCACGTCGTCACATGAAATTCTCTACACAACTCGTGCATGAGATTGCTTCATCATAGCACGTCGTCACATGAAATTCTCTACACAACTCGTGCATGAGATTGCTTCATCATAGCACGTCGTCACATGAAATTCTCTACACAACTCGTGCATGAGATTGCTTCATCATAGCAACGTCGTCACATGAAATTCTCTACACAACTCGTGCATGAGATTGCTTCATCATAGCACGTCGTCACATGAAATTCTCTACACAACTGTCACATGAAATTCTCTACACAACTCGTGCATGAGATTGCTTCATCATAGCACGTCGTCACATGTAATTCTCTACACAACTCGTGCATGAGATTGCTTCATCATAGCACGTCGTCACATGAAATTCTCTACACAACTCGTGCATGAGATTGCTTCATCATAGCACGTCGTCACATGAAATTCTCTACACAACTCGTGCATGAGATTGCTTCATCATAGCACGTCGTCACATGAAATTCTCTACACAACTCGTGCATGAGATTGCTTCATCATGCACGTCGTCACATGAAATTCTCTACACAACTCGTGCATGAGATTGCTTCATCATAGCACGTCGTCACATGAAATTCTCTACACAACTCGTGCATGAGATTGCTTCATCATAGCACGTCCGTCACATGAAATTCTCTACACAACTCGTGCATGAGATTGCTTCATCATAGCACACGTCGTCACATGAAATTCTCTACACAACTCGTGCATGAGATTGCTTCATCATAGCACGTCGTCACATGAAATTCTCTACACAACTCGTGCATGAGATTGCTTCATCATAGCACGTCGTCACATGAAATTCTCTACAAGCCGACGTCACATGAAATACCAACACAACTCGTGCATGAGATTGCTTCATCATAGCACGTCGTCACATGAAATTCTCTACACAACGTGCATGAGATTGCTTCATCATAGCACGTCGTCACATGAAATTCTCTACACAACTCGTGCATGAGATTGCTTCATCAATCATAGCACGTCGTCACATGAAATTCTCTACACAACTCGTGCATGAGATTGCTTCATCATAGCACGTCGTCACATGAAATTCTCTACAAAACTCGTGCATGAGATTGCTTCATCATAGCACGGTCGTAACTTGAAATTCTCTACACAACTCGTGCATGAGATTGCTTCATCATAGCACGTCGTCACATGAAATTCTCTACACAACTCGTGCATGAGATTGCTTCATCATAGCACGTCGTCACATGAAATTCTCTACACAACTCGTGCATGAGATTGCTTCATCATAGCACGTCGTCAATGAAATTCTCTACACAACTCGTGCATGAGATTGCTCATCATAGCACGTCGTCACATGAAATTCTCTACACAACTCGTGCATGAGATTGCTTCATCATAGCACGTCGTCACATGAAATTCTCTACACAACTCGTGCATGAGATTGCTTCATCATAGCACGTCGTCACATGAAATTCTCTACACAACTCGTCATGAGATTGCTTCATCATAGCACGTCGTCACAACGTCGTCACATGAAATTCTCTACACAACTCGTGCATGAGATTGCTTCATCATAGCACGTCGTCACATGACACATGAAATTCTCTACACAACTCGTGCATGAGATTGCTTCATCATAGCACGTCGTCACATGAAATTCTCTACACAACTCGTGCATGAGATTGCTTCATCATAGCACGTCGTCACATGAAATTCCCTACACAACTCGTGCATGAGGATTGCTTCATCATAGCACGTCGTCACATGAAATTCTCTACACAACTCGTGCATGAGATTGCTTCATCATAGCACGTCGTCACATGAAATTATCTACACAACTCGTGCATGAGATTGCTTCATCATAGCACGTCGTCACATGAAAATTCTCTACCACAACTCGTGCATGAGATTGCTTCATCATAGCACGTCGTCACATTAAATTCTCTACCCAACTCGTGCATGAGATTGCTTCATCATAGCACGTCGTCACATGAAATTCTCTACACAACTCGTGCATGAGTTTGCTCGCATGAGATTGCTTCATCATAGCACGTCGTCACATGAAATTCTCTACACCAACTCGTGCATGAGATTGCTTCATCATAGCACGTCGTCACATGAAATTGTCTACACAAACTCGTGCATGAGATTGCTTCATCATAGCACGTCGTCACATGAAATTCTCTACACAACTCGTGCATGAGATTTGCTTCATCATAGCACGTCGTCACATGAAATTTCTCTACACATATCGTGCTTGAGATTGCTTCATCATAGCACGTCGTCACATGAAATTCTCTACACAACTCGTGCATGAGATTGCTTCATCATAGCACGTCGTCACATGAAATTCTCTACACAACTCGTGCATGAGATTGCTTCATCATAGCACGTCGTCACATGAAATTCTCTACACAACTCGTGCATGAGATTGCTTCATCATAGCACGTCGTCACATGAAATTCTCTACACAACTCGTGCATGTGATTGCTTCTGAATAGCACGTCGTCACATGAAATTCTCTACACAACTCGTGCATGAGATTGCTTCATCATAGCACGTCGTCACATGAAATTCTCTACACAACTCGTGCATGAGATTGCTTCATCATAGCACGTCGTCACATGAAATTCTCTACACAACTCGTGCATGAGATTGCTTCATCATAGCACGTTCGGCACATGAAATTCTCTACACAACTCGTGCGATGAGATTGCTTCATCATAGCACGTCGACTCGTCACATGAAATTCTCTACACAACTCGCGCATGAGATTGCTTCATTCAATCATAGCACGTCGTCACATGAAATTCTCTACACAACTCGTGCATGAGATTGCTTCATCATAGCACGTCGTCACATGAAATTCTCTACACAACCGTGCATGAGATTGCTTCATCATAGCACGTCGTCACATGAAAAATTCTCTACACAACTCGTGCATGAGATTGCTTCATCATAGCACGTCGTCACATGAAATTCTCTTCACAACTCGTGCATGAGATTGCTTCATCATAGCACGTCGTCACATAAATTCTCTACACAACTCGTGCATGAGATTGCTTCATCATACACGTCGTCACATGAAATTCTCTACACAACTCGTGCATGAATTTGCTTCACAAGCACGTCGTCACATGAAATTGTCTACACAACCGTGCATGAGATTGCTTCATCATAGCACGTCGTCAACATGAAATGCTCTTACACAACTCGTGCATGAGATTGCTTCATCATAGCAACACGCGTCGTCACATGAAATTCTCTACACAACTCGTGCATGAGATTGCTTTCATCATAGCACGTCGTCACAAACATAAATTCTCTACACAACTCGTGCATGAGATTGCTTCATCATAGCACGTCGTCACATGAAATTCTCTACACAACTCGTGCATGAGATTGCTTCATCATAGCACGTCGTCACATGAAATTCTCTACACAACTCGTGCATGAGATTGCTTCATCATAGCACGTCGTCACATGAAATTCTCTACACAACTCAACTCGTGCATGAGATTGCTTCATCATAGCACGTCGTCACATGAAATTCTCTACACAACTCGTGCATGAGATTGCTTCATCATAGCACGTCGTCACATGAAATTCTCTACACAACTCGTGCATGAGATTGCTTCATCATAGCACGTCGTCACATGAAATTCTCTACACAACTCGTGCATGAGATTGCTTCATCATAGCACGTCCCACCGTCACATGAAATTCTCTACACAACTCGTGCATGAGATTGCTTCATCATAGCACGCTCGTCACATGAAATTCTCTACACAACTCGTGCATGAGATTGCTTCATCATAGCACGTCGTCACATGAAATTCTCTACACAACTCTTGCAGTGAGATTGCTTCATCATAGCACGTCGTCACATGAAATTCTCTACACAACTCGTGCATGAGATTGCTTCATCATAGCACGTCGTCACATGAAATTCTCTACACAACTCGTGCATGAGATTGCTTCATCATAGCACGTCGTCACATGAAATTCTCTACACAACTCGTGCATGAGATTGCTTCATCATAGCACGTCGTCACATGAAATTCTCTACACAACTCGTGCATGAGATTGCTTCATCATAGCACGTCGTCACATGAAATTCCCTACACAACTCGTGCATGAGATTGCTTCAATCATAGCACGGTCGTCACATGAAATTCTCTACACAACAACTCGTGCATGAGATTGCTACATCATAGCACGTCGGTCACATGAAATTCTCTACACAACTCGTGCATGAGATTGCTTCATCATAGCACGTCGTCACATGAAATTCTCTACACAACTCGTGCAATGAGATTGCTTCATCATAGCACGTCGGTCGTCACATGAAATTCTCTACACAACTCGTGCATGAGATTGCTTCATCATAGCACCGTGCCCTCGTCACATGAAATTCTCTACACAACTCGTGCATGAGATTGCTTCATCATAGCACGTCTCGTCACATGAAATTCTCTACACAACTCGTGCATGAGATTGCTTCATTCATAGCACGTCGTCACATGAAATTCTCTACACAACTCGTGCATGAGATTGCTTCCATCATAGCACGTCGTCACATGAAATTCTCTACACAACTCGTGCATGAGATTGCTTCATCATAGCACGTCGCGTCACATGAAATTCTCTACACAACTCGTGCATGAGATTGCTTCATCATAGCACTCGTCACATGAAATTCTCTACACAACTCGTGCATGAGATTGCTTCATCATAGCACGTCGTCACATGAAATTCTCTACACAACTCGTGCATGAGATTGCTTCATCATAGCACGTCGTCACATGAAATTCTCTACAAAACTCGTGCATGAGATTGCTTCATCATAGCACGTCGTCACATGAAATTCTCTACACAACTCGTGCATGAGATTGCTTCATCATAGCACGTCGTCACATGAAATACTCTACACAACTCGTGAATGAGATTGCTTCATCATAGCACGTCGTCACATAAATTCTCTACACAACTCGTGCATGAGATTGCTTCATCATAGCACGTCGTCACATGAAATTCTCTACACAACTCGAGCATGAGATTGCTTCATCATAGCACGTCGTCACATAAAATTCTTACACAACTCGTGCATGAGATTGCTTCATCATAGCACGTCGTCACATGAAATTCTCTACACAAACCTCGTGCATGAGATTGCTTCATCATAGCACGTCGTCACATGAAATTCTCTACACAACTCGTGCATGAGATGCTTCATCATAGCACGTCGTCACATGAAATTCTCTACACAACTCGTGCATGAGATTGCTTCATCATAGCACGTCGTCACATGAAATTCTCTACACAACTCGTGCATGAGATTGCTTCATCATAGCACGTCGTCACATGAAATTCTCTACACAGCTCGTGCATGAGGATTGCTTCATCAGAGCACGTCGTCACATGACATTCTCTACACAACTCGGGCATGAGATTGCTTCATCATAGCACGTCGTCACATGAAATTCTCTACACAACTCGTGCATGAGATTGCTTCATCATAGCACGTCGTCACATGAAATTGTCTACACAAGTGCAAGAGATTGCTTCATCTCGTGCATGAGATTGCTTCATCATAGCACGTCGTCACATGAAATTCTCCTACACAACTCGTGCATGAGATTGCTTCAATCATAGCACGTCGTCACATGAAATTCTCTACACAACTCGTGCATGAGATTGCTTCATCATAGCACGTCGTCACATGAAATTCTCTACACAACTCGTATAGCACGTCGTCACATGAAATTCTCTACACAACTCGTGCATGAGATTGCTTCATCATAGCACGTCGTCACATGAAATCTCTACACAACTCGTGCATGAGATTGCTTTCATCATAGCACGTCGTCACATGAAATTCTCTACACAACTCGTGCATGAGATGCTTCATCATAGCAACGTCGTCACATGAAATTCTCTACACAACTCGTGCATGAGATTGCTTCATCATAGCACGTCGTCACATGAAATTCTCTACACAACTCGTGCATGAGATTGCTTCATCATAGCACGTCGTCACATGAAATTCTCTACACAACTCGTGCATGAGATTGCTTCATCATAGCACGTCGTCACATGAAATTCTCTACACAACTCGTGCATGAGATTGCGTCATCATATCACGTCGTCACATGAAATTCTCTACACAACTCGTGCATGAGATTGCTTCATCATATGCACGTCGTCACATGAAATTCTCTACACAACTCGTGCATGAGATTGCTTCATCATAGCACGTCGTCACATGAAATTCTCTACACAAACTCGTGCATGAGATTGCTTCATCATAGCACGTCGCGTCCATGAAATTCTCTACAACAACTCGTGCATGAGATTGCTTCATCATAGCACGTCGTCACATGAAATTCTCTACACAACTCGTGCATGAGATTGCTTCATCATAGCACGTCGTCACATGAAATTCTCTACACAACTCGTGCATGAGATTGCTTCATCATAGCACGTCGTCACATGAAATTGTCTACACAACTCGTGCATGAGATTGCTTCATCATAGCACGTCGTCACATGAAATTCTCTACACAACTCGTGCATGAGATTGCTTCATCATAGCACGTCGTCACATGAAATTCTCTACACAACTCGTGCATGAGATTGCTTCATCATAGCACGTCGTCACATGAAATTCTCTACACAACTCGTGCATGAGATTGCTTCATCATAGCACGTCGTCACATGAAATTCTCTACACAACTCGTGCATGAGATTGCTTCATCATAGCACGTCGTCACATGAAATTCTCTACACAACTCGTGCATGAGATTGCTTCATCATAGCACGTCGTCACATGAAATTCTCTACACAACTCGTGCATGAGATTGCTTCATCATAGCACGTCGTCACATGAAATTCTCTACACACAACTCGTGCATGAGATTGCTTCATCATAGCACGTCGTCACATGAAATTCTCTACACAACTCGTGCATGAGATTTGCTTCATCAATCAAAGCACGTCGTGCTTCATCATAGCACGACATGAAACTGTCTACACAACTCGTGCATGAGATTGCTTCATCATAGCGCGTCGTCACGTGAAGTTCTCTACACTACTCGTGCATGAGATTGCTTCATCATAGCACGTCGTCACATGAAATTCTCTACACAACTCGTGCATGAGATTGCTTCATCATAGCACGTCGTCACATGAAATTCTCTACACAACTCGTGCATGAGATTGCTTCATCATAGCACGTCGTCACATGAAATTCTCTACACAACTCGTGCATGAGATTGCTTCATCATAGCACGTCGTCACATGAAATTCTCTAACACAACTCGTGCATGAGATTGCTTCATCATAGCACGTCGTCACATGAAATTCTCTACACAACTCGTGCATGAGATTGCTTCATCATAGCACGTCGTCACATGAAATTCTCTACACAACTCGTGCATGAGATTGCTTCATCATAGCACGTCGTCACATGAAATTCTCTACACAACCTCGTGCATGAGATTGCTTCATCATAGCACGTCGTCACATGAAATTCTCTACACAACTCGTGCATGAGATTGCTTCATCATAGCACGTCGTCACATGAAATTCTCTACACAACTCGTGCATGAGATTGCTTCATCATAGCACTCGTCACATGAAATTCTCTACACAACTCGTGCATGAGATTGCTTTCATCATAGCACGTCGTCACATGAAATTCTCTACACAACTCGTGCATGAGATTGCTTCATCATAGCACGTCGTCACATGAAATTCTCTACACAACTCGTGCATGAGATTGCTTCATCATAGCACGTCGTCACATGAAATTCTCTACACAACTCCGTGCATGAGATTGCTTCATCATAGCACGTCGTCACATGAAATTCTCTACACAACTCGTGCATGAGATTGCTCACATGAAATTCTCTACACAACTCGTGCATGGGATTGCTTCATCATAGCACGTCGTCACATGAAATTCTCTACACAACTCGTGCATGAGATTGCTTCATCATAAGCACGTCGTCACATGATATTCTCTACACAACTCGTGCATGAGATTGCTTCATCATAGCACGTCGTCACATGAAATTCTCTACACAATCACAACTCGTGCATGAGATTGCTTCATCTAGCACGTCGTCACATGAAATTCTCTACACAACTCGTTGCATGAGATTGCTTCATCATAGCACGTCGTCACATGAAATTCTCTACAACAACTCGTGCATGAGATTGCTTCATCATAGCACGTCGTCACATGAAATTCTCTACACAACTCGTGCATGAGATTGCTTCATCATAGCACGTCGTCACATGAAATTCTCTACACAACTCGTGCATGAGATTGCTTCCATAGCTCGTCGTCAAATGAAATTTCTTACACAACTCGCGCATGAGGATTGCTCCATCATAGCACGTCGTCACATGAAATTCTCTACACAACTCGTGCATGAGATTGCTTCATCATAGCACGTCGTCACATGAAATTCTCTACACAAAAAAACTCGTGCATGAGATTGCTTCTTCATAGCACGTCGCACAACGTCACATGAAATTCTCTACACAAACTCGGAGCAATGAAATGCTATCAACAATAGCACGTCGTCACAAATGAAATTCTCTACACAACTCTCGTGCATGAGATTGCTTTTCATCATCAGCACGTCGTCGAACATGAAATTTGTCTACGACAACTCGTGCATGAGATTGCTTCATCATAGCGCGTCGTCACATGAAATTCTCTACACAACTCGTGCATGAGATTGCTTCATCATAGCACGTCGTCACATGAAATTCTCTACACAACTCGTGCATGAGATTGCTTCATCATAGCACGCTCCGTCACATGAAATTCTCTACACAACTCGTGCATGAGATTGCTTCATCATAGCACGTCGTCACATGAAATTCTCTACACAACTCGTGCATGAGATTGCTTCATCATAGCACGTCGTCACTAATGTTAGCACGTCGTCAACATGAAATTCTCTACACAACTCGTGCATGAGATTGCTTCATCATAGCCAACGTCGTCACATGAAATTTCCTCTACACAACTCGTGGCATGAGATTGCTTCATCATAGCACAGCATCGTCGTCACATGAAATTCTCTATAATACACAACTCGTGCATGAGATTGCTTCATCATAGCACGAACGTCGTCACATGAAATTCTCTACACAACTCGTGCATGAGATTGCTTCATCATCAAGCACGTCGTTCACATGAAATTCTCTACACAACTCGTGCATGAGATTGCTTCCATCATCTTAGCACGTCGTCACATGAAATTCTCTACACAACAACAACTCGTGCATGAGATTGCTTCATCATAGCACGTCGTTCACAATGAAATTCTCTACACAACTCGTGCAAACTCGGGCATGAGATTGCTTCATCATAGCACGTCGGTCACATGAAATTCTCTACACAACTCGTGCATGAGATTGCTTCATCATAGCACGTGTCGTCACATGAAATTTCTCTACACAACTCGTGCATGAGATTGCTTCTTCATAGCACGTCGTCACATGAAATTCTCTACACAACTCGTGCATGAGATCTCATCATAGCACGCGTCACATGAAATTCTCTACACAACTCGTGCATGAGATTGCTTCATCATAATGCACGTCCGTCACATGAAATTCTCTACACAAACTCGTGCATGAGATTGCTTCATCATAGCACGTCTCACATGAAATTTCTCTTCTCTACACAACTAACACCAACTGCGTGCATGAGATTGCTTCATCATAGCACGTCGTCACATGAAATTCTCTACATACTCTTTTAACAACTCGTGCATGAGATTGCTTCATCATAGCACGTCGTCACAATGAAATTCTCTACACAACTCGTTTTCGTTGCATGAGATTGCTTCATCATAGCACGTCGTCACATGAAATTCTCTTCTCTAACTACACAACTCAACTCGTGCATGAGATTGCTTCATCATAGCACACACGGTCGTCACATGAAATTCTCTACAAACAACTCGTGCATGAGATTGCTTCACACATTCATAGCACGTCGTCACATGAAATTCTCTAACAACTCGTGCATGAGATGCTTCATCATAGCACGTCAACCAACCGTCACATGAAATTCTCTACACAACTCGTGCATGAGATTGCTTCATTAAATCATAGCACGAATCGTCACATGAAATTCTCTACACAACTCGTTGCATGAGATTGCTTCATCATAGCACGTCGTCACACAACAACTGAAATTCTCTACATAGCACGTCGTCACAAGAAATGAAAATCTCTCTACACAACTCGTGCATGAGAAAAAATTGCTTCATCATAGCACACGTCGTCACATGAAATTCCTCTACACAACTCGTGCATGAGATTGCTTCATCATAGCACGTCGTTCACATAAATTCTCTACACAACTCGCGCATGAGATTGCTTCATCATAGCACGCTCGTGCATGAAATTGCTTCATCATAACATGAAATTCTCTACACAACAAGATTGCTTCATCTAGCACGTCGTCACATGAAATTCTCTACACAACTCGTGCATGAGATTGGCTTCACATCAATCATAGCACGTCTCACATGAAATTCTCTACACAACTCGTGCATGAGATTGCTTCAATCATAGCACGTCGTCACATGAAATTCTCTACACAACTCGTGCATGAGATTGCTTCATCATAGCACCGTCGTCACATGAAATTCTCTACACAACTCGTGCATGAGATTGCTTCATCATAGCACGTCGTCACATGAAATTCTCTACACAACTCGTGCATGAGATTGCTTCATCATAGCACGATCGTCACATGAAATTCTCTACACAACTCGTGCATGAGATTGCTTCATCATAGCACGTCGTCACATGAAATTCTCTACACAACTCGTGCATGAGATTGCTTCATCATAGCACGTCGTCACATGAAATTCTCTACACAACTCGTGCATGAGATTGCTTCATCATAGCACGTCGTCACATGAAATTCTCTACACAACTCGTGCATGAGATTGCTTCATCATAGCACGTCGTCACATGAAATTCTCTACACAACTCGTGCATGAGATTGCTTCATCATAGCACGTCGTCACATGAAATTCTCTACACAACTCGTGCATGAGATTGCTTCATCATAGCACGTCGTCACATGAAATTCTCTACACAACTCGTGCATGAGATTGCTTCATCATAGCACGTCGTCACATGAAATTCTCTACACAACTCGTGCATGAGATTGCTTCATCATAGCACGTCGTCACATGAAATTCTCTACACAACTCGTGCATGAGATTGCTTCATCATAGCACGTCGTCACATGAAATTCTCTACACAACTCGTGCATGAGATTGCTTCATCATAGCACGTCGTCACATGAAATTCTCTACACAACTCGTGCATGAGATTGCTTCATCATAGCACGTCGTCACATGAAATTCTCTACACAACTCGTGCATGAGATTGCTTCATCATAGCACGTCGTCACATGAAATTCTCTACACAACTCGTGCATGAGATTGCTTCATCATAGCACGTCGTCACATGAAATTCTCTACACAACTCGTGCATGAGATTGCTTCATCATAGCACGTCGTCACATGAAATTCTCTACACAACTCGTGCATGAGATTGCTTCATCATAGCACGTCGTCACATGAAATTCTCTACACAACTCGTGCATGAGATTGCTTCATCATAGCACGCAATCGTCACATGAAATTCTCTACACAACTCGTGCATGAGATTGCTTCATCATAGCACGTCGTCACATGAAATTCTCTACACAACTCGTGCATGAGATTGCTTCATCATAGCACGTCGTCACATGAAATTCTCTACACAACTCGTGCATGAGATTGCTTCATCATAGCACGTCGTCACATGAAATTCTCTACACAACTCGTGCATGAGATTGCTTCATCATAGCACGTCGTCACATGAAATTCTCTACACAACTCGTGCATGAGATTGCTTCATCATAGCACGTCGTCACATGAAATTCTCTACACAACTCGTGCATGAGATTGCTTCATCATAGCACGTCGTCACATGAAATTCTCTACACAACTCGTGCATGAGATTGCTTCATCATAGCACGTCGTCACATGAAATTCTCTACACAACTCGTGCATGAGATTGCTTCATCATAGCACGACGTCGTCACATGAAATTCTCTACACAACTCGTGCATGAGATTGCTTCATCATAGCACGTCGTCACATGAAATTCTCTACACAACTCGTGCATGAGATTGCTTCATCATAGCACGTCGTCACATGAAATTCTCTACACAACTCGTGCATGAGATTGCTTCATCATAGCACGTCGTCACATGAAATTCTCTACACAACTCGTGCATGAGATTGCTTCATCATAGCACGTCGTCACATGAAATTCTCTACACAACTCGTGCATGAGATTGCTTCATCATAGCACGTCGTCACATGAAATTCTCTACACAACTCGTGCATGAGATTGCTTCATCATAGCACGTCGTCACATGAAATTCTCTACACAACTCGTGCATGAGATTGCTTCATCATAGCACGTCGTCACATGAAATTCTCTACACAACTCGTGCATGAGATTGCTTCATCATAGCACGTCGTCACATGAAATTCTCTACACAACTCGTGCATGAGATTGCTTCATCATAGCACGTCGTCACATGAAATTCTCTACACAACTCGTGCATGAGATTGCTTCATCATAGCACGATCGTCACATGAAATTGTCTACACAACTCGTGCATGAGATTGCTTCATCATAGCACGTCGTCACATGAAATTCTCTACACAACTCGTGCATGAGATTGCTTCATCATAGCACGTCGACACATGAAAGTCTCTACACAACTCGTGCATGAGATTGCTTCATCATAGCACGTCGTCACATGAAATTCTCTACACAACTCGTGCATGAGATTGCTTCATCATAGCACGTCGTCACATGAAATTCTCTACACAACTCGTGCATGAGATTGCTTCATCATAGCACGTCGTCACATGAAATTCTCTACACAACTCGTGCATGAGATTGCTTCATCATAGCACGTCGTCACATGAAATTCTCTACACAACTCGTGCATGAGATTGCTTCATCATAGCACGTCGTCACATGAAATTCTCTACACAACTCGTGCATGAGATTGCTTCATCATAGCACGTCGTCACATGAAATTCTCTACATAACTCGTGCATGAGATTGCTTCATCATAGCACGTCGTCACATGAAATTCTCTACACAACTCGTGCATGAGATTGCTTCATCATAGCACGTCGTCACATGAAATTCTCTACACAACTCGTGCATGAGATTGCTTCATCATAGCACGTCGTCACATGAAATTCTCTACACAACTCGTGCATGAGATTGCTTCATCATAGCACGTCGTCACATGAAATTCTCTACACAACTCGCGCATGAGATTGCTTCATCATAGCACGTCGTCACATGAAATTCTCTACACAACTCGTGCATGAGATTGCTTCATCATAGCACGTCGTCACATGAAATTCTCTACACAACTCGTGCATGAGATTGCTTCATCATAGCACGTCGTCACATGAAATTCTCTACACAACTCGTGCATGAGATTGCTTCATCATAGCACGTCGTCACATGAAATTCTCTACACAACTCGTGCATGAGATTGCTTCATCATAGCACGTCGTCACATGAAATTCTCTACACAACTCGTGCATGAGATTGCTTCATCATAGCACGTCGTCACATGAAATTCTCTACACAACTCGTGCATGAGATTGCTTCATCATAGCACGTCGTCACATGAAATTCTCTACACAACTCGTGCATGAGATTGCTTCATCATAGCACGTCGTCACATGAAATTCTCTACACAACTCGTGCATGAGATTGCTTCATCATAGCACGTCGTCACATGAAATTCTCTACACAACTCGCGCATGAGATTGCTTCATCATAGCACGTCGTCACATGAAATTCTCTACACAACTCGTGCATGAGATTGCTTCATCATAGCACGTCGTCACATGAAATTCTCTACACAACTCGTGCATGAGATTGCTTCATCATAGCACGTCGTCACATGAAATTCTCTACCCAACTCGTGCATGAGATTGCTTCATCATAGCATTCGAAGTCGTTAGATTCCTGTTCTCACCCTCCGGCCTCGTGCATTTAAGATATCCAACTCGTGGATGAACGCTATGAAGAAAAAATCATGCACTAGTTGGGTAAATAGCCATTATTTCATTGCCTTGTGAAAATCATTAAAACAGTTGCAAATGGACACATATTCAGTGATGAATTTCCATAGAGATTCTAAATGTTCATGTATCCGAGATTCACATCATCTGTCAAGCAAAACGATGTACGAATTTTGTATAGAAACAGAACATTTCTTCCGTAAAGAACAGTGCACTGTGTAAAAGCTAGTCAATTAGCAAAATATAGGTCATGCTGAAGCTCATTGCGCTCTTAGACCCTGAGAGACTTGAGGGGGCGGGGTTCAGTGGAGTCTGAAGACACATTTTTCTTCTCTACTTTTTTATTGATGACACCGCTGATGCTCGAGTAAAATTATCATTTTTTGACAATGATCATTCATGAGACATTGCATTTCACAAAGAACAACATCCTCTATCAGAATTCTTTGTTCTCCGAAATAATGACAGAGCTGTAAGACACTCTCAAGTATTGCAGCCCCAAAAGCGAACTATGTCGGCGCTATACAACAAATCTATTGTCAAGTTTGACATAATCTGTATAAGTTATCATTTGTGAAACGCAGAAATGTTATGTTTATTTCCTTGTCATACCGCTTTTGTATGATTAATAAAGTCTTATTCATTCATTCACTCATTCATGAGACATTTCTTTCAGTTGAATTAGCAAAATCAAAGATCGGCAATGATAAAATGACATAAAATGATATCATCAAACATTTTTGTTCCATTATAATTTCTGATCATAGATTCTTCGCACTTTGTATTGAAGCAAATCTAGTTTCTTTCGTTTGTTAGTTCCTGTAGCGAAAAGCAGCAGACTATTGTCTGTCAATCTGTCTATCACACATTTTGTCGAACAACTCATTAATAACACTGTCTTGATGTTTTTGAAGTCTTGACTGTAATCTAAATATTTTTAGCCTTTTTTCGTACTTTGTATGTTGTTGGCCTAGCTAACTGCATCTTTGTAATTCGAGTATTTATATAAGCTTTCTTGTATGAAGCTTAAATCAAAACTTGCGATGTCTAATGTATAGCCCATAGGCCCTGCCTAACTTTCGATATATAAGAAGCTTTGTATGACTAAACTGCTTTCAATTGCAACTGCTGCATGGAATCTAATTTCAATTTCATTGCTAAGACCAGTAACAGTAGCATGGTAGCAATGTAGATTGAGAAATTCGGATAACTAGATCTATTTACGGTGTAGGCATGCGCATATTTCACTAAAAAATTGTGTATTTTCATTATCAAAAATAAAATGATATCATTGCCGATCATGGAGTAAAATGGTAAATAGACCAAGGCTCAGGTTTCAGTAGGTGTACAAATTCAGATGAGAAATGATTTTCCGCAGATCCGTAATGCGTGAAATTCATTTAGTTACTGTTTACATCATGTACTCGTGCGTGTAATAAATAATAATAATAATAGCCTATATTGAAGTAAATGAAAATCATAATGTACACATAGAAATAGGACAGTCATCGCAGCATGTACATTGATCATTTGAAGTCATAAGTCAATGTAACTTTTTGGAAAAATCAATGTTCAGCAATCTCGCAACATGCGGAAAGAAGGAGTATCTTCTCTTCTGGAAACGATACAGGGCAGTAAGAAAATGTCCCGAATACTGCATGCGCTTTGGCAAGCATTTGTATAGGAGATGGGCCTCGTTTATCAAAACCTTCTTGAACAGTTTTTTACTTATATCTGTCCTTCTGCTTTCAATCGAAGGATATGATGGGTCAAATCATTATTCATTATCTTAAATGCGGGTCTCTGTATTCGCAAGCTTTGCTGACAAGGGTCTTAGGGAGTCCAACACATAATGGGCACGCGTATTCAATCCGCGACAAAATTATTGCATTATACATTTGTTGGAGTTCACGATTTGACACCAGCTTCTTCGACTTTCGTAAGATGTATAAACGTCGGTTGCATGTTTTCACGATATTATCAACGTGATCTGTCCATGTCAGCTGATTGTTGAATGTCACACCAAGAATATTCATCTCATCTGTTGTGGGAATATCAAACGCAAGATTTCGCAGTGTTTCATTCCCTTTAAGACACACCATTATAGTCGACTTCTTCTTGTTTAATTCCAAGTCGTTATTTCTGCACCAGTTCATCATGCATTTGATCTCGTTATTTATTTCATTCTGTACTTCCATTTCAGTCAATCTCTTCAAAAGTGGTATTACAACATGTGTATCATCTGCATACTGAATTTGCATATTTGACAAACTTTTACTGATGTCATGCACAAAAACATTGAAAATGAGAGGCCCTAAAACTGATCCTTGGGGCACTCCTCGCTTAATAGTTTTGGGCGTGAACATTACCCATCAATCTTCACAACACATGTACGCTCATGTAAGTAGCTGCTCAACCACAAAATACAGGAAGGAGGGAAGTGCATAGTTGTAGATAGCCCGTGACTGTTTGTCGGCCTGCATGCATGAATAAGTTGGCATAAATGAATGATCCGGATGAAAGACATCATCATATTCACAGTTCGACACCAAAACAGACTCATGTTTACATGACAGTAATTGATGAGTTTGAGAGTTGTATTGTATTTCAGAAAGAGCAAGTATACTACAGTTTTAGGACACTGGAATTACATAAACTTCATAAGAAATATTTAAATGCACTACTTAGATCAATTCTTAGTAGCTAGAGTGACAAATCATTTTATACCTGAGAGTTACAATATTTTGAAATCCAGGGAATACTGTGGAATAAGAACGTCAGCAGCTGAATTCTCAATTCTTATGGTCAAAATAGGATATAAATTGACTATCTTGTAAATGAAGCAAATTGAAGTTTATAATTTCTCATTACTGTATATTCGTCCGACATCATACATGGGAGAATGTGGACGTTAAACAAGCAAGGAGAAGAAGTAGATGACACTCAACGACATCTTTTGACAAAGTTTGACTCAACTCGATAGCTATGCTGTTCTTCATTTTCAACGTCTTGTAGATGACTAGAGTTTCTTGTGCCAGAGTTTCCTCAATGGCGACAATTGCTTTGGCTTGTATTCTCAAAGTTTGAGTCAACTCGATAGCTATGCTGTTCTTCCTTTTCAACGTCTTGTAGATTACTAGAGTTTCTTGTGCCAGAGTTTCCTCAATGACGACAATTGCTTTGGCTTGTATTCTCAAAGTTTGAGTCAACTCGATAGCTATGCTGTTCTTCCTTTTCAACGTCTTGTAGATGACTAGAGTTTCTTGTGCCAGAGAGTTTCCTCAATGGCGACAATTGCTTTGGCTTGTATTCTCAAAGTTTGAGTCAACTCGATAGCTATGCTGTTCTTCCTTTTCAACGTCTTGTAGATGACTAGAGTTTCTTGTGCCAGAGTTTCCTCAATGACGACAATTGCTTTGGCTTGTATTCTCAAAGTTTGAGTCAACTCGATAGCTATGCTGTTCTTCCTTTTCAACGTCTTGTAGATGACTAGAGTTTCTTGTGCCAGAGAGTTTCCTCAATGACGACAGATGCTTTGGCTTGTATTCTCAAAGTTTGAGTCAACTCGATAGCTATGCTGTTCTTCCTTTTCAACGTCTTGTAGATGACTAGAGTTTCTTGTGCCAGAGTTTCCTCAATGGCGACAATTGCTTTGGCTTGTATTCTCAAAGTTTGAGTCAACTCGATAGCTATGCTGTTCTTCCTTTTCAACGTCTTGTAGATTACTAGAGTTTCTTGTGCCAGAGAGTTTCCTCAATGGCGACAATTGCTTTGGCTTGTATTCTCAAAGTTTGAGTCAACTCGATAGCTATGCTGTTCTTCCTTTTCAACGTCTTGTAGATGACTAGAGTTTCTTGTGCCAGAGTTTCCTCAATGGCGACAATTGCTTTGGCTTGTATTCTCAAAGTTTGAGTCAACTCGATAGCTATGCTGTTCTTCCTTTTCAACGTCTTGTAGATGACTAGAGTTTCTTGTGCCAGAGAGTTTCCTCAATGGCGACAATTGCTTTGGCTTGTATTCTCAAAGTTTGAGTCAACTCGATAGCTATGCTGTTCTTCCTTTTCAACGTCTTGTAGATGACTAGAGTTTCTTGTGCCAGAGAGTTTCCTCAATGGCGACAATTGCTTTGGCTTGTATTCTCAAAGTTTGAGTCAACTCGATAGCTATGCTGTTCTTCCTTTTCAACGTCTTGTAGATGAGTAGAGTTTCTTGTGCCAGAGTTTCCTCAATGACGACAATTGCTTTGGCTTGTATTCTCAAAGTTTGAGTCAACTCGATAGCTATGCTGTTCTTCCTTTTCAACGTCTTGTAGATGACTAGAGTTTCTTGTGCCAGAGTTTCCTTAATGACGACAATTGCTTTGGCTTGTATTCTCAAAGTTTGAGTCAACTCGATAGCTATGCTGTTCTTCCTTTTCAACGTCTTGTAGATGACTAGAGTTTCTTGTGCCAGAGTTTCCTCAATGGCGACAATTGCTTTGGCTTGTATTCTCAAAGTTTGAGTCAACTCGATAGCTATGCTGTTCTTCCTTTTCAACGTCTTGTAGATGACTAGAGTTTCTTGTGCCAGAGTTTCCTCAATGGCGACAATTGCTTTGGCTTGTATTCTCAAAGTTTGAGTCAACTCGATAGCTATGCTGTTCTTCCTTTTCAACGTCTTGTAGATGAGTAGAGTTTCTTGTGCCAGAGTTTCCTCAATGACGACAATTGCTTTGGCTTGTATTCTCAAAGTTTGAGTCAACTCGATAGCTATGCTGTTCTTCCTTTTCAACGTCTTGTAGATGACTAGAGTTTCTTGTGCCAGAGAGTTTCCTCAATGGCGACAATTGCTTTGGCTTGTATTCTCAAAGTTTGAGTCAACTCGATAACTATGCTGTTCTTCCTTTTCAACGTCTTGTAGATGACTAGAGTTTCTTGTGCCAGAGAGTTTTCTCAATGACGACAATTGCTTTGGCTTGTATTCTCAAAGTTTGAGTCAACTCGATAGCTATGCTGTTCTTCCTTTTCAACGTCTTGTAGATGACTAGAGTTTCTTGTGCCAGAGTTTCCTCAATGGCGACAATTGCTTTGGCTTGTATTCTCAAAGTTTGAGTCAACTCGATAGCTATGCTGTTCTTCCTTTTCAACGTCTTGTAGATGAGTAGAGTTTCTTGTGCCAGAGTTTCCTCAATGACGACAATTGCTTTGGCTTGTATTCTCAAAGTTTGAGTCAACTCGATAGCTATGCTGTTCTTCCTTTTCAACGTCTTGTAGATGACTAGAGTTTCTTGTGCCAGAGAGTTTCCTCAATGGCGACAATTGCTTTGGCTTGTATTCTCAAAGTTTGAGTCAACTCGATAGCTATGCTGTTCTTCCTTTTCAACGTCTTGTAGATGACTAGAGTTTCTTGTGCCAGAGTTTCCTCAATGACGACAATTGCTTTGGCTTGTATTCTCAAAGTTTGAGTCAACTCGATAGCTATGCTGTTCTTCCTTTTCAACGTCTTGTAGATGACTAGAGTTTCTTGTGCCAGAGTTTCCTCAATGGCGACAATTGCTTTGGCTTGTATTCTCAAAGTTTGAGTCAACTCGATAGCTATGCTGTTCTTCCTTTTCAACGTCTTGTAGATGACTAGAGTTTCTTGTGCCAGAGTTTCCTCAATGGCGACAATTGCTTTGGCTTGTATTCTCAAAGTTTGAGTCAACTCGATAGCTATGCTGTTCTTCCTTTTCAACGTCTTGTAGATGACTAGAGTTTCTTGTGCCAGAGTTTCCTCAATGACGACAATTGCTTTGGCTTGTATTCTCAAAGTTTGAGTCAACTCGATAGCTATGCTGTTCTTCCTTTTCAACGTCTTGTAGATGACTAGAGTTTGTTGTGCCAGAGTTTCCTCAATGACGACAATTGCTTTGGCTTGTATTCTCAAAGTTTGAGTCAACTCGATAGCTATGCTGTTCTTCCTTTTCAACGTCTTGTAGATGACTAGAGTTTCTTGTGCCAGAGAGTTTCCTCAATGACGACAATTGCTTTGGCTTGTATTCTCAAAGTTTGAGTCAACTCGATAGCTATGCTGTTCTTCCTTTTCAACGTCTTGTAGATGACTAGAGTTTCTTGTGCCAGAGTTTCCTCAATGACGACAATTGCTTTGGCTTGTATTCTCAAAGTTTGAGTCAACTCGATAGCTATGCTGTTCTTCCTTTTCAACGTCTTGTAGATGACTAGAGTTTCTTGTGCCAGAGAGTTTCCTCAATGACGACAATTGCTTTGGCTTGTATTCTCAAAGTTTGAGTCAACTCGATAGCTATGCTGTTCTTCCTTTTCAACGTCTTGTAGATGACTAGAGTTTCTTGTGCCAGAGTTTCCTCAATGACGACAATTGCTTTGGCTTGTATTCTCAAAGTTTGAGTCAACTCGATAGCTATGCTGTTCTTCCTTTTCAACGTCTTGTAGATGACTAGAGTTTCTTGTGCCAGAGTTTCCTCAATGACGACAATTGCTTTGGCTTGTATTCTCAAAGTTTGAGTCAACTCGATAGCTATGCTGTTCTTCCTTTTCAACGTCTTGTAGATGACTAGAGTTTCTTGTGCCAGAGTTTCCTCAATGGCGACAATTGCTTTGGCTTGTATTCTCAAAGTTTGAGTCAACTCGATAGCTATGCTGTTCTTCCTTTTCAACGTCTTGTAGATGAGTAGAGTTTCTTGTGCCAGAGTTTCCTCAATGACGACAATTGCTTTGGCTTGTATTCTCAAAGTTTGAGTCAACTCGATAGCTATGCTGTTCTTCCTTTTCAACGTCTTGTAGATGACTAGAGTTTCTTGTGCCAGAGTTTCCTCAATGACGACAATTGCTTTGGCTTGTATTCTCAAAGTTTGAGTCAACTCGATAGCTATGCTGTTCTTCCTTTTCAACGTCTTGTAGATGACTAGAGTTTCTTGTGCCAGAGTTTCCTCAATGACGACAATTGCTTTGGCTTGTATTCTCAAAGTTTGAGTCAACTCGATAGCTATGCTGTTCTTCCTTTTCAACGTCTTGTAGATGACTAGAGTTTCTTGTGCCAGAGTTTCCTCAATGGCGACAATTGCTTTGGCTTGTATTCTCAAAGTTTGAGTCAACTCGATAGCTATGCTGTTCTTCCTTTTCAACGTCTTGTAGATGACTAGAGTTTCTTGTGCCAGAGAGTTTCCTCAATGACGACAATTGCTTTGGCTTGTATTCTCAAAGTTTGAGTCAACTCGATAGCTATGCTGTTCTTCCTTTTCAACGTCTTGTAGATGACTAGAGTTTCTTGTGCCAGAGAGTTTCCTCAATGACGACAATTGCTTTGGCTTGTATTCTCAAAGTTTGAGTCAACTCGATAGCTATGCTGTTCTTCCTTTTCAACGTCTTGTAGATGACTAGAGTTTCTTGTGCCAGAGTTTCCTCAATGACGACAATTGCTTTGGCTTGTATTCTCAAAGTTTGAGTCAACTCGATAGCTATGCTGTTCTTCCTTTTCAACGTCTTGTAGATGACTAGAGTTTCTTGTGCCAGAGTTTCCTCAATGGCGACAATTGCTTTGGCTTGTATTCTCAAAGTTTGAGTCAACTCGATAGCTATGCTGTTCTTCCTTTTCAACGTCTTGTAGATGACTAGAGTTTCTTGTGCCAGAGTTTCCTCAATGACGACAATTGCTTTGGCTTGTATTCTCAAAGTTTGAGTCAACTCGATAGCTATGCTGTTCTTCCTTTTCAACGTCTTGTAGATGACTAGAGTTTCTTGTGCCAGAGAGTTTCCTCAATGACGACAATTGCTTTGGCTTGTATTCTCAAAGTTTGAGTCAACTCGATAGCTATGCTGTTCTTCCTTTTCAACGTCTTGTAGATGACTAGAGTTTCTTGTGCCAGAGTTTCCTCAATGACGACAATTGCTTTGGCTTGTATTCTCAAAGTTTGAGTCAACTCGATAGCTATGCTGTTCTTCCTTTTCAACGTCTTGTAGATGACTAGAGTTTCTTGTGCCAGAGTTTCCTCAATGACGACAATTGCTTTGGCTTGTATTCTCAAAGTTTGAGTCAACTCGATAGCTATGCTGTTCTTCCTTTTCAACGTCTTGTAGATGACTAGAGTTTCTTGTGCCAGAGTTTCCTCAATGACGACAATTGCTTTGGCTTGTATTCTCAAAGTTTGAGTCAACTCGATAGCTATGCTGTTCTTCCTTTTCAACGTCTTGTAGATGACTAGAGTTTCTTGTGCCAGAGTTTCCTCAATGACGACAATTGCTTTGGCTTGTATTCTCAAAGTTTGAGTCAACTCGATAGCTATGCTGTTCTTCCTTTTCAACGTCTTGTAGATGACTAGAGTTTCTTGTGCCAGAGTTTCCTCAATGGCGACAATTGCTTTGGCTTGTATTCTCAAAGTTTGAGTCAACTCGATAGCTATGCTGTTCTTCCTTTTCAACGTCTTGTAGATGACTAGAGTTTCTTGTGCCAGAGTTTCCTCAATGACGACAATTGCTTTGGCTTGTATTCTCAAAGTTTGAGTCAACTCGATAGCTATGCTGTTCTTCCTTTTCAACGTCTTGTAGATGACTAGAGTTTCTTGTGCCAGAGTTTCCTCAATGACGACAATTGCTTTGGCTTGTATTCTCAAAGTTTGAGTCAACTCGATAGCTATGCTGTTCTTTCCTTTTCAACGTCTTGTAGATGACTAGAGTTTCTTGTGCCAGAGTTTCCTCAATGACGACAATTGCTTTGGCTTGTATTCTCAAAGTTTGAGTCAACTCGATAGCTATGCTGTTCTTCCTTTTCAACGTCTTGTAGATGACTAGAGTTTCTTGTGCCAGAGTTTCCTCAATGACGACAATTGCTTTGGCTTGTATTCTCAAAGTTTGAGTCAACTCGATAGCTATGCTGTTCTTCCTTTTCAACGTCTTGTAGATGACTAGAGTTTCTTGTGCCAGAGAGTTTCCTCAATGGCGACAATTGCTTTGGCTTGTATTCTCAAAGTTTGAGTCAACTCGATAGCTATGCTGTTCTTCCTTTTCAACGTCTTGTAGATGACTAGAGTTTCTTGTGCCAGAGTTTCCTCAATGACGACAATTGCTTTGGCTTGTATTCTCAAAGTTTGAGTCAACTCGATAGCTATGCTGTTCTTCCTTTTCAACGTCTTGTAGATGACTAGAGTTTCTTGTGCCAGAGTTTCCTCAATGACGACAATTGCTTTGGCTTGTATTCTCAAAGTTTGAGTCAACTCGATAGCTATGCTGTTCTTCCTTTTCAACGTCTTGTAGATGACTAGAGTTTCTTGTGCCAGAGTTTCCTCAATGACGACAATTGCTTTGGCTTGTATTCTCAAAGTTTGAGTCAACTCGATAGCTATGCTGTTCTTCCTTTTCAACGTCTTGTAGATGACTAGAGTTTCTTGTGCCAGAGTTTCCTCAATGACGACAATTGCTTTGGCTTGTATTCTCAAAGTTTGAGTCAACTCGATAGCTATGCTGTTCTTCCTTTTCAACGTCTTGTAGATGACTAGAGTTTCTTGTGCCAGAGTTTCCTCAATGACGACAATTGCTTTGGCTTGTATTCTCAAAGTTTGAGTCAACTCGATAGCTATGCTGTTCTTCCTTTTCAACGTCTTGTAGATGACTAGAGTTTCTTGTGCCAGAGTTTCCTCAATGGCGACAATTGCTTTGGCTTGTATTCTCAAAGTTTGAGTCAACTCGATAGCTATGCTGTTCTTCCTTTTCAACGTCTTGTAGATGACTAGAGTTTCTTGTGCCAGAGTTTCCTCAATGACGACAATTGCTTTGGCTTGTATTCTCAAAGTTTGAGTCAACTCGATAGCTATGCTGTTCTTCCTTTTCAACGTCTTGTAGATGACTAGAGTTTCTTGTGCCAGAGTTTCCTCAATGACGACAATTGCTTTGGCTTGTATTCTCAAAGTTTGAGTCAACTCGATAGCTATGCTGTTCTTCCTTTTCAACGTCTTGTAGATGACTAGAGTTTCTTGTGCCAGAGTTTCCTCAATGACGACAATTGCTTTGGCTTGTATTCTCAAAGTTTGAGTCAACTCGATAGCTATGCTGTTCTTCCTTTTCAACGTCTTGTAGATGAGTAGAGTTTCTTGTGCCAGAGTTTCCTCAATGACGACAATTGCTTTGGCTTGTATTCTCAAAGTTTGAGTCAACTCGATAGCTATGCTGTTCTTCCTTTTCAACGTCTTGTAGATGACTAGAGTTTCTTGTGCCAGAGTTTCCTCAATGACGACAATTGCTTTGGCTTGTATTCTCAAAGTTTGAGTCAACTCGATAGCTATGCTGTTCTTCCTTTTCAACGTCTTGTAGATGACTAGAGTTTCTTGTGCCAGAGTTTCCTCAATGACGACAATTGCTTTGGCTTGTATTCTCAAAGTTTGAGTCAACTCGATAGCTATGCTGTTCTTCCTTTTCAACGTCTTGTAGATGACTAGAGTTTCTTGTGCCAGAGAGTTTCCTCAATGACGACAATTGCTTTGGCTTGTATTCTCAAAGTTTGAGTCAACTCGATAGCTATGCTGTTCTTCCTTTTCAACGTCTTGTAGATGACTAGAGTTTCTTGTGCCAGAGTTTCCTCAATGACGACAATTGCTTTGGCTTGTATTCTCAAAGTTTGAGTCAACTCGATAGCTATGCTGTTCTTCCTTTTCAACGTCTTGTAGATGACTAGAGTTTCTTGTGCCAGAGTTTCCTCAATGACGACAATTGCTTTGGCTTGTATTCTCAAAGTTTGAGTCAACTCGATAGCTATGCTGTTCTTCCTTTTCAACGTCTTGTAGATGACTAGAGTTTCTTGTGCCAGAGTTTCCTCAATGGCGACAATTGCTTTGGCTTGTATTCTCAAAGTTTGAGTCAACTCGATAGCTATGCTGTTCTTCCTTTTCAACGTCTTGTAGATGACTAGAGTTTCTTGTGCCAGAGTTTCCTCAATGACGACAATTGCTTTGGCTTGTATTCTCAAAGTTTGAGTCAACTCGATAGCTATGCTGTTCTTCCTTTTTCAACGTCTTGTAGATGACTAGAGTTTCTTGTGCCAGAGTTTCCTCAATGGCGACAATTGCTTTGGCTTGTATTCTCAAAGTTTGAGTCAACTCGATAGCTATGCTGTTCTTCCTTTTCAACGTCTTGTAGATGACTAGAGTTTCTTGTGCCAGAGAGTTTCCTCAATGACGACAATTGCTTTGGCTTGTATTCTCAAAGTTTGAGTCAACTCGATAGCTATGCTGTTCTTCCTTTTCAACGTCTTGTAGATGACTAGAGTTTCTTGTGCCAGAGTTTCCTCAATGACGACAATTGCTTTGGCTTGTATTCTCAAAGTTTGAGTCAACTCGATAGCTATGCTGTTCTTCCTTTTCAACGTCTTGTAGATGACTAGAGTTTCTTGTGCCAGAGTTTCCTCAATGACGACAATTGCTTTGGCTTGTATTCTCAAAGTTTGAGTCAACTCGATAGCTATGCTGTTCTTCCTTTTCAACGTCTTGTAGATGACTAGAGTTTCTTGTGCCAGAGTTTCCTCAATGACGACAATTGCTTTGGCTTGTATTCTCAAAGTTTGAGTCAACTCGATAGCTATGCTGTTCTTCCTTTTCAACGTCTTGTAGATGACTAGAGTTTCTTGTGCCAGAGTTTCCTCAATGGCGACAATTGCTTTGGCTTGTATTCTCAAAGTTTGAGTCAACTCGATAGCTATGCTGTTCTTCCTTTTCAACGTCTTGTAGATGACTAGAGTTTCTTGTGCCAGAGAGTTTCCTCAATGACGACAATTGCTTTGGCTTGTATTCTCAAAGTTTGAGTCAACTCGATAGCTATGCTGTTCTTCCTTTTCAACGTCTTGTAGATGACTAGAGTTTCTTGTGCCAGAGTTTCCTCAATGACGACAATTGCTTTGGCTTGTATTCTCAAAGTTTGAGTCAACTCGATAGCTATGCTGTTCTTCCTTTTCAACGTCTTGTAGATGACTAGAGTTTCTTGTGCCAGAGTTTCCTCAATGACGACAATTGCTTTGGCTTGTATTCTCAAAGTTTGAGTCAACTCGATAGCTATGCTGTTCTTCCTTTTCAACGTCTTGTAGATGACTAGAGTTTCTTGTGCCAGAGTTTCCTCAATGACGACAATTGCTTTGGCTTGTATTCTCAAAGTTTGAGTCAACTCGATAGCTATGCTGTTCTTCCTTTTCAACGTCTTGTAGATGACTAGAGTTTCTTGTGCCAGAGTTTCCTCAATGACGACAATTGCTTTGGCTTGTATTCTCAAAGTTTGAGTCAACTCGATAGCTATGCTGTTCTTCCTTTTCAACGTCTTGTAGATGACTAGAGTTTCTTGTGCCAGAGTTTCCTCAATGACGACAATTGCTTTGGCTTGTATTCTCAAAGTTTGAGTCAACTCGATAGCTATGCTGTTCTTCCTTTTCAACGTCTTGTAGATGACTAGAGTTTCTTGTGCCAGAGTTTCCTCAATGACGACAATTGCTTTGGCTTGTATTCTCAAAGTTTGAGTCAACTCGATAGCTATGCTGTTCTTCCTTTTCAACGTCTTGTAGATGACTAGAGTTTCTTGTGCCAGAGTTTCCTCAATGACGACAATTGCTTTGGCTTGTATTCTCAAAGTTTGAGTCAACTCGATAGCTATGCTGTTCTTCCTTTTCAACGTCTTGTAGATGACTAGAGTTTCTTGTGCCAGAGTTTCCTCAATGACGACAATTGCTTTGGCTTGTATTCTCAAAGTTTGAGTCAACTCGATAGCTATGCTGTTCTTCCTTTTCAACGTCTTGTAGATGACTAGAGTTTCTTGTGCCAGAGTTTCCTCAATGGCGACAATTGCTTTGGCTTGTATTCTCAAAGTTTGAGTCAACTCGATAGCTATGCTGTTCTTCCTTTTCAACGTCTTGTAGATGACTAGAGTTTCTTGTGCCAGAGTTTCCTCAATGACGACAATTGCTTTGGCTTGTATTCTCAAAGTTTGAGTCAACTCGATAGCTATGCTGTTCTTCCTTTTCAACGTCTTGTAGATGACTAGAGTTTCTTGTGCCAGAGTTTCCTCAATGACGACAATTGCTTTGGCTTGTATTCTCAAAGTTTGAGTCAACTCGATAGCTATGCTGTTCTTCCTTTTCAACGTCTTGTAGATGACTAGAGTTTCTTGTGCCAGAGTTTCCTCAATGACGACAATTGCTTTGGCTTGTATTCTCAAAGTTTGAGTCAACTCGATAGCTATGCTGTTCTTCCTTTTCAACGTCTTGTAGATGACTAGAGTTTCTTGTGCCAGAGTTTCCTCAATGACGACAATTGCTTTGGCTTGTATTCTCAAAGTTTGAGTCAACTCGATAGCTATGCTGTTCTTCCTTTTCAACGTCTTGTAGATGACTAGAGTTTCTTGTGCCAGAGTTTCCTCAATGGCGACAATTGCTTTGGCTTGTATTCTCAAAGTTTGAGTCAACTCGATAGCTATGCTGTTCTTCCTTTTCAACGTCTTGTAGATGACTAGAGTTTCTTGTGCCAGAGTTTCCTCAATGACGACAATTGCTTTGGCTTGTATTCTCAAAGTTTGAGTCAACTCGATAGCTATGCTGTTCTTCCTTTTCAACGTCTTGTAGATGACTAGAGTTTCTTGTGCCAGAGTTTCCTCAATGACGACAATTGCTTTGGCTTGTATTCTCAAAGTTTGAGTCAACTCGATAGCTATGCTGTTCTTCCTTTTCAACGTCTTGTAGATGACTAGAGTTTCTTGTGCCAGAGTTTCCTCAATGACGACAATTGCTTTGGCTTGTATTCTCAAAGTTTGAGTCAACTCGATAGCTATGCTGTTCTTCCTTTTCAACGTCTTGTAGATGACTAGAGTTTCTTGTGCCAGAGTTTCCTCAATGGCGACAATTGCTTTGGCTTGTATTCTCAAAGTTTGAGTCAACTCGATAGCTATGCTGTTCTTCCTTTTCAACGTCTTGTAGATGACTAGAGTTTCTTGTGCCAGAGAGTTTCCTCAATGACGACAATTGCTTTGGCTTGTATTCTCAAAGTTTGAGTCAACTCGATAGCTATGCTGTTCTTCCTTTTCAACGTCTTGTAGATGACTAGAGTTTCTTGTGCCAGAGAGTTTCCTCAATGACGACAATTGCTTTGGCTTGTATTCTCAAAGTTTGAGTCAACTCGATAGCTATGCTGTTCTTCCTTTTCAACGTCTTGTAGATGACTAGAGTTTCTTGTGCCAGAGAGTTTCCTCAATGACGACAATTGCTTTGGCTTGTATTCTCAAAGTTTGAGTCAACTCGATAGCTATGCTGTTCTTCCTTTTCAACGTCTTGTAGATGACTAGAGTTTCTTGTGCCAGAGTTTCCTCAATGACGACAATTGCTTTGGCTTGTATTCTCAAAGTTTGAGTCAACTCGATAGCTATGCTGTTCTTCCTTTTCAACGTCTTGTAGATGACTAGAGTTTCTTGTGCCAGAGTTTCCTCAATGACGACAATTGCTTTGGCTTGTATTCTCAAAGTTTGAGTCAACTCGATAGCTATGCTGTTCTTCCTTTTCAACGTCTTGTAGATGACTAGAGTTTCTTGTGCCAGAGTTTCCTCAATGACGACAATTGCTTTGGCTTGTATTCTCAAAGTTTGAGTCAACTCGATAGCTATGCTGTTCTTCCTTTTCAACGTCTTGTAGATGACTAGAGTTTCTTGTGCCAGAGTTTCCTCAATGACGACAATTGCTTTGGCTTGTATTCTCAAAGTTTGAGTCAACTCGATAGCTATGCTGTTCTTCCTTTTCAACGTCTTGTAGATGACTAGAGTTTCTTGTGCCAGAGAGTTTCCTCAATGGCGACAATTGCTTTGGCTTGTATTCTCAAAGTTTGAGTCAACTCGATAGCTATGCTGTTCTTCCTTTTCAACGTCTTGTAGATGACTAGAGTTTCTTGTGCCAGAGAGTTTCCTCAATGACGACAATTGCTTTGGCTTGTATTCTCAAAGTTTGAGTCAACTCGATAGCTATGCTGTTCTTCCTTTTCAACGTCTTGTAGATGACTAGAGTTTCTTGTGCCAGAGTTTCCTCAATGACGACAATTGCTTTGGCTTGTATTCTCAAAGTTTGAGTCAACTCGATAGCTATGCTGTTCTTCCTTTTCAACGTCTTGTAGATGACTAGAGTTTCTTGTGCCAGAGTTTCCTCAATGACGACAATTGCTTTGGCTTGTATTCTCAAAGTTTGAGTCAACTCGATAGCTATGCTGTTCTTCCTTTTCAACGTCTTGTAGATGACTAGAGTTTCTTGTGCCAGAGTTTCCTCAATGACGACAATTGCTTTGGCTTGTATTCTCAAAGTTTGAGTCAACTCGATAGCTATGCTGTTCTTCCTTTTCAACGTCTTGTAGATGACTAGAGTTTCTTGTGCCAGAGAGTTTCCTCAATGACGACAATTGCTTTGGCTTGTATTCTCAAAGTTTGAGTCAACTCGATAGCTATGCTGTTCTTCCTTTTCAACGTCTTGTAGATGACTAGAGTTTCTTGTGCCAGAGTTTCCTCAATGACGACAATTGCTTTGGCTTGTATTCTCAAAGTTTGAGTCAACTCGATAGCTATGCTGTTCTTCCTTTTCAACGTCTTGTAGATGACTAGAGTTTCTTGTGCCAGAGTTTCCTCAATGACGACAATTGCTTTGGCTTGTATTCTCAAAGTTTGAGTCAACTCGATAGCTATGCTGTTCTTCCTTTTCAACGTCTTGTAGATGACTAGAGTTTCTTGTGCCAGAGTTTCCTCAATGACGACAATTGCTTTGGCTTGTATTCTCAAAGTTTGAGTCAACTCGATAGCTATGCTGTTCTTCCTTTTCAACGTCTTGTAGATGACTAGAGTTTCTTGTGCCAGAGTTTCCTCAATGACGACAATTGCTTTGGCTTGTATTCTCAAAGTTTGAGTCAACTCGATAGCTATGCTGTTCTTCCTTTTCAACGTCTTGTAGATGACTAGAGTTTCTTGTGCCAGAGTTTCCTCAATGACGACAATTGCTTTGGCTTGTATTCTCAAAGTTTGAGTCAACTCGATAGCTATGCTGTTCTTCCTTTTCAACGTCTTGTAGATGACTAGAGTTTCTTGTGCCAGAGTTTCCTCAATGACGACAATTGCTTTGGCTTGTATTCTCAAAGTTTGAGTCAACTCGATAGCTATGCTGTTCTTCCTTTTCAACGTCTTGTAGATGACTAGAGTTTCTTGTGCCAGAGTTTCCTCAATGACGACAATTGCTTTGGCTTGTATTCTCAAAGTTTGAGTCAACTCGATAGCTATGCTGTTCTTCCTTTTCAACGTCTTGTAGATGACTAGAGTTTCTTGTGCCAGAGTTTCCTCAATGACGACAATTGCTTTGGCTTGTATTCTCAAAGTTTGAGTCAACTCGATAGCTATGCTGTTCTTCCTTTTCAACGTCTTGTAGATGACTAGAGTTTCTTGTGCCAGAGTTTCCTCAATGACGACAATTGCTTTGGCTTGTATTCTCAAAGTTTGAGTCAACTCGATAGCTATGCTGTTCTTCCTTTTCAACGTCTTGTAGATGACTAGAGTTTCTTGTGCCAGAGTTTCCTCAATGACGACAATTGCTTTGGCTTGTATTCTCAAAGTTTGAGTCAACTCGATAGCTATGCTGTTCTTCCTTTTCAACGTCTTGTAGATGACTAGAGTTTCTTGTGCCAGAGTTTCCTCAATGACGACAATTGCTTTGGCTTGTATTCTCAAAGTTTGAGTCAACTCGATAGCTATGCTGTTCTTCCTTTTCAACGTCTTGTAGATGACTAGAGTTTCTTGTGCCAGAGAGTTTCCTCAATGACGACAATTGCTTTGGCTTGTATTCTCAAAGTTTGAGTCAACTCGATAGCTATGCTGTTCTTCCTTTTCAACGTCTTGTAGATGACTAGAGTTTCTTGTGCCAGAGTTTCCTCAATGACGACAATTGCTTTGGCTTGTATTCTCAAAGTTTGAGTCAACTCGATAGCTATGCTGTTCTTCCTTTTCAACGTCTTGTAGATGACTAGAGTTTCTTGTGCCAGAGTTTCCTCAATGACGACAATTGCTTTGGCTTGTATTCTCAAAGTTTGAGTCAACTCGATAGCTATGCTGTTCTTCCTTTTCAACGTCTTGTAGATGACTAGAGTTTCTTGTGCCAGAGTTTCCTCAATGACGACAATTGCTTTGGCTTGTATTCTCAAAGTTTGAGTCAACTCGATAGCTATGCTGTTCTTCCTTTTCAACGTCTTGTAGATGACTAGAGTTTCTTGTGCCAGAGAGTTTCCTCAATGGCGACAATTGCTTTGGCTTGTATTCTCAAAGTTTGAGTCAACTCGATAGCTATGCTGTTCTTCCTTTTCAACGTCTTGTAGATGACTAGAGTTTCTTGTGCCAGAGTTTCCTCAATGACGACAATTGCTTTGGCTTGTATTCTCAAAGTTTGAGTCAACTCGATAGCTATGCTGTTCTTCCTTTTCAACGTCTTGTAGATGACTAGAGTTTCTTGTGCCAGAGTTTCCTCAATGACGACAATTGCTTTGGCTTGTATTCTCAAAGTTTGAGTCAACTCGATAGCTATGCTGTTCTTCCTTTTCAACGTCTTGTAGATGACTAGAGTTTCTTGTGCCAGAGTTTCCTCAATGACGACAATTGCTTTGGCTTGTATTCTCAAAGTTTGAGTCAACTCGATAGCTATGCTGTTCTTCCTTTTCAACGTCTTGTAGATGACTAGAGTTTCTTGTGCCAGAGTTTCCTCAATGACGACAATTGCTTTGGCTTGTATTCTCAAAGTTTGAGTCAACTCGATAGCTATGCTGTTCTTCCTTTTCAACGTCTTGTAGATGACTAGAGTTTCTTGTGCCAGAGTTTCCTCAATGACGACAATTGCTTTGGCTTGTATTCTCAAAGTTTGAGTCAACTCGATAGCTATGCTGTTCTTCCTTTTCAACGTCTTGTAGATGACTAGAGTTTCTTGTGCCAGAGTTTCCTCAATGACGACAATTGCTTTGGCTTGTATTCTCAAAGTTTGAGTCAACTCGATAGCTATGCTGTTCTTCCTTTTCAACGTCTTGTAGATGACTAGAGTTTCTTGTGCCAGAGTTTCCTCAATGACGACAATTGCTTTGGCTTGTATTCTCAAAGTTTGAGTCAACTCGATAGCTATGCTGTTCTTCCTTTTCAACGTCTTGTAGATGACTAGAGTTTCTTGTGCCAGAGTTTCCTCAATGACGACAATTGCTTTGGCTTGTATTCTCAAAGTTTGAGTCAACTCGATAGCTATGCTGTTCTTCCTTTTCAACGTCTTGTAGATGACTAGAGTTTCTTGTGCCAGAGTTTCCTCAATGGCGACAATTGCTTTGGCTTGTATTCTCAAAGTTTGAGTCAACTCGATAGCTATGCTGTTCTTCCTTTTCAACGTCTTGTAGATGACTAGAGTTTCTTGTGCCAGAGTTTCCTCAATGACGACAATTGCTTTGGCTTGTATTCTCAAAGTTTGAGTCAACTCGATAGCTATGCTGTTCTTCCTTTTCAACGTCTTGTAGATGACTAGAGTTTCTTGTGCCAGAGTTTCCTCAATGACGACAATTGCTTTGGCTTGTATTCTCAAAGTTTGAGTCAACTCGATAGCTATGCTGTTCTTCCTTTTCAACGTCTTGTAGATGACTAGAGTTTCTTGTGCCAGAGTTTCCTCAATGACGACAATTGCTTTGGCTTGTATTCTCAAAGTTTGAGTCAACTCGATAGCTATGCTGTTCTTCCTTTTCAACGTCTTGTAGATGACTAGAGTTTCTTGTGCCAGAGTTTCCTCAATGACGACAATTGCTTTGGCTTGTATTCTCAAAGTTTGAGTCAACTCGATAGCTATGCTGTTCTTCCTTTTCAACGTCTTGTAGATGACTAGAGTTTCTTGTGCCAGAGTTTCCTCAATGACGACAATTGCTTTGGCTTGTATTCTCAAAGTTTGAGTCAACTCGATAGCTATGCTGTTCTTCCTTTTCAACGTCTTGTAGATGACTAGAGTTTCTTGTGCCAGAGAGTTTCCTCAATGACGACAATTGCTTTGGCTTGTATTCTCAAAGTTTGAGTCAACTCGATAGCTATGCTGTTCTTCCTTTTCAACGTCTTGTAGATGACTAGAGTTTCTTGTGCCAGAGTTTCCTCAATGACGACAATTGCTTTGGCTTGTATTCTCAAAGTTTGAGTCAACTCGATAGCTATGCTGTTCTTCCTTTTCAACGTCTTGTAGATGACTAGAGTTTCTTGTGCCAGAGTTTCCTCAATGACGACAATTGCTTTGGCTTGTATTCTCAAAGTTTGAGTCAACTCGATAGCTATGCTGTTCTTCCTTTTCAACGTCTTGTAGATGACTAGAGTTTCTTGTGCCAGAGTTTCCTCAATGACGACAATTGCTTTGGCTTGTATTCTCAAAGTTTGAGTCAACTCGATAGCTATGCTGTTCTTCCTTTTCAACGTCTTGTAGATGACTAGAGTTTCTTGTGCCAGAGTTTCCTCAATGACGACAATTGCTTTGGCTTGTATTCTCAAAGTTTGAGTCAACTCGATAGCTATGCTGTTCTTCCTTTTCAACGTCTTGTAGATGACTAGAGTTTCTTGTGCCAGAGTTTCCTCAATGACGACAATTGCTTTGGCTTGTATTCTCAAAGTTTGAGTCAACTCGATAGCTATGCTGTTCTTCCTTTTCAACGTCTTGTAGATGACTAGAGTTTCTTGTGCCAGAGTTTCCTCAATGACGACAATTGCTTTGGCTTGTATTCTCAAAGTTTGAGTCAACTCGATAGCTATGCTGTTCTTCCTTTTCAACGTCTTGTAGATGACTAGAGTTTCTTGTGCCAGAGTTTCCTCAATGACGACAATTGCTTTGGCTTGTATTCTCAAAGTTTGAGTCAACTCGATAGCTATGCTGTTCTTCCTTTTCAACGTCTTGTAGATGACTAGAGTTTCTTGTGCCAGAGTTTCCTCAATGACGACAATTGCTTTGGCTTGTATTCTCAAAGTTTGAGTCAACTCGATAGCTATGCTGTTCTTCCTTTTCAACGTCTTGTAGATGACTAGAGTTTCTTGTGCCAGAGAGTTTCCTCAATGGCGACAATTGCTTTGGCTTGTATTCTCAAAGTTTGAGTCAACTCGATAGCTATGCTGTTCTTCCTTTTCAACGTCTTGTAGATGACTAGAGTTTCTTGTGCCAGAGTTTCCTCAATGACGACAATTGCTTTGGCTTGTATTCTCAAAGTTTGAGTCAACTCGATAGCTATGCTGTTCTTCCTTTTCAACGTCTTGTAGATGACTAGAGTTTCTTGTGCCAGAGTTTCCTCAATGACGACAATTGCTTTGGCTTGTATTCTCAAAGTTTGAGTCAACTCGATAGCTATGCTGTTCTTCCTTTTCAACGTCTTGTAGATGACTAGAGTTTCTTGTGCCAGAGTTTCCTCAATGACGACAATTGCTTTGGCTTGTATTCTCAAAGTTTGAGTCAACTCGATAGCTATGCTGTTCTTCCTTTTCAACGTCTTGTAGATGACTAGAGTTTCTTGTGCCAGAGTTTCCTCAATGACGACAATTGCTTTGGCTTGTATTCTCAAAGTTTGAGTCAACTCGATAGCTATGCTGTTCTTCCTTTTCAACGTCTTGTAGATGACTAGAGTTTCTTGTGCCAGAGTTTCCTCAATGACGACAATTGCTTTGGCTTGTATTCTCAAAGTTTGAGTCAACTCGATAGCTATGCTGTTCTTCCTTTTCAACGTCTTGTAGATGACTAGAGTTTCTTGTGCCAGAGTTTCCTCAATGACGACAATTGCTTTGGCTTGTATTCTCAAAGTTTGAGTCAACTCGATAGCTATGCTGTTCTTCCTTTTCAACGTCTTGTAGATGACTAGAGTTTCTTGTGCCAGAGTTTCCTCAATGACGACAATTGCTTTGGCTTGTATTCTCAAAGTTTGAGTCAACTCGATAGCTATGCTGTTCTTCCTTTTCAACGTCTTGTAGATGACTAGAGTTTCTTGTGCCAGAGTTTCCTCAATGACGACAATTGCTTTGGCTTGTATTCTCAAAGTTTGAGTCAACTCGATAGCTATGCTGTTCTTCCTTTTCAACGTCTTGTAGATGACTAGAGTTTCTTGTGCCAGAGTTTCCTCAATGACGACAATTGCTTTGGCTTGTATTCTCAAAGTTTGAGTCAACTCGATAGCTATGCTGTTCTTCCTTTTCAACGTCTTGTAGATGACTAGAGTTTCTTGTGCCAGAGTTTCCTCAATGACGACAATTGCTTTGGCTTGTATTCTCAAAGTTTGAGTCAACTCGATAGCTATGCTGTTCTTCCTTTTCAACGTCTTGTAGATGACTAGAGTTTCTTGTGCCAGAGTTTCCTCAATGACGACAATTGCTTTGGCTTGTATTCTCAAAGTTTGAGTCAACTCGATAGCTATGCTGTTCTTCCTTTTCAACGTCTTGTAGATGACTAGAGTTTCTTGTGCCAGAGTTTCCTCAATGGCGACAATTGCTTTGGCTTGTATTCTCAAAGTTTGAGTCAACTCGATAGCTATGCTGTTCTTCCTTTTCAACGTCTTGTAGATGACTAGAGTTTCTTGTGCCAGAGTTTCCTCAATGACGACAATTGCTTTGGCTTGTATTCTCAAAGTTTGAGTCAACTCGATAGCTATGCTGTTCTTCCTTTTCAACGTCTTGTAGATGACTAGAGTTTCTTGTGCCAGAGTTTCCTCAATGGCGACAATTGCTTTGGCTTGTATTCTCAAAGTTTGAGTCAACTCGATAGCTATGCTGTTCTTCCTTTTCAACGTCTTGTAGATGACTAGAGTTTCTTGTGCCAGAGTTTCCTCAATGACGACAATTGCTTTGGCTTGTATTCTCAAAGTTTGAGTCAACTCGATAGCTATGCTGTTCTTCCTTTTCAACGTCTTGTAGATGACTAGAGTTTCTTGTGCCAGAGTTTCCTCAATGACGACAATTGCTTTGGCTTGTATTCTCAAAGTTTGAGTCAACTCGATAGCTATGCTGTTCTTCCTTTTCAACGTCTTGTAGATGACTAGAGTTTCTTGTGCCAGAGTTTCCTCAATGACGACAATTGCTTTGGCTTGTATTCTCAAAGTTTGAGTCAACTCGATAGCTATGCTGTTCTTCCTTTTCAACGTCTTGTAGATGACTAGAGTTTCTTGTGCCAGAGTTTCCTCAATGACGACAATTGCTTTGGCTTGTATTCTCAAAGTTTGAGTCAACTCGATAGCTATGCTGTTCTTCCTTTTCAACGTCTTGTAGATGACTAGAGTTTCTTGTGCCAGAGTTTCCTCAATGACGACAATTGCTTTGGCTTGTATTCTCAAAGTTTGAGTCAACTCGATAGCTATGCTGTTCTTCCTTTTCAACGTCTTGTAGATGACTAGAGTTTCTTGTGCCAGAGTTTCCTCAATGACGACAATTGCTTTGGCTTGTATTCTCAAAGTTTGAGTCAACTCGATAGCTATGCTGTTCTTCCTTTTCAACGTCTTGTAGATGACTAGAGTTTCTTGTGCCAGAGTTTCCTCAATGACGACAATTGCTTTGGCTTGTATTCTCAAAGTTTGAGTCAACTCGATAGCTATGCTGTTCTTCCTTTTCAACGTCTTGTAGATGACTAGAGTTTCTTGTGCCAGAGTTTCCTCAATGACGACAATTGCTTTGGCTTGTATTCTCAAAGTTTGAGTCAACTCGATAGCTATGCTGTTCTTCCTTTTCAACGTCTTGTAGATGACTAGAGTTTCTTGTGCCAGAGTTTCCTCAATGACGACAATTGCTTTGGCTTGTATTCTCAAAGTTTGAGTCAACTCGATAGCTATGCTGTTCTTCCTTTTCAACGTCTTGTAGATGACTAGAGTTTCTTGTGCCAGAGTTTCCTCAATGACGACAATTGCTTTGGCTTGTATTCTCAAAGTTTGAGTCAACTCGATAGCTATGCTGTTCTTCCTTTTCAACGTCTTGTAGATGACTAGAGTTTCTTGTGCCAGAGTTTCCTCAATGACGACAATTGCTTTGGCTTGTATTCTCAAAGTTTGAGTCAACTCGATAGCTATGCTGTTCTTCCTTTTCAACGTCTTGTAGATGACTAGAGTTTCTTGTGCCAGAGTTTCCTCAATGACGACAATTGCTTTGGCTTGTATTCTCAAAGTTTGAGTCAACTCGATAGCTATGCTGTTCTTCCTTTTCAACGTCTTGTAGATGACTAGAGTTTCTTGTGCCAGAGTTTCCTCAATGACGACAATTGCTTTGGCTTGTATTCTCAAAGTTTGAGTCAACTCGATAGCTATGCTGTTCTTCCTTTTCAACGTCTTGTAGATGACTAGAGTTTCTTGTGCCAGAGTTTCCTCAATGACGACAATTGCTTTGGCTTGTATTCTCAAAGTTTGAGTCAACTCGATAGCTATGCTGTTCTTCCTTTTCAACGTCTTGTAGATGACTAGAGTTTCTTGTGCCAGAGTTTCCTCAATGACGACAATTGCTTTGGCTTGTATTCTCAAAGTTTGAGTCAACTCGATAGCTATGCTGTTCTTCCTTTTCAACGTCTTGTAGATGACTAGAGTTTCTTGTGCCAGAGTTTCCTCAATGACGACAATTGCTTTGGCTTGTATTCTCAAAGTTTGAGTCAACTCGATAGCTATGCTGTTCTTCCTTTTCAACGTCTTGTAGATGACTAGAGTTTCTTGTGCCAGAGTTTCCTCAATGGCGACAATTGCTTTGGCTTGTATTCTCAAAGTTTGAGTCAACTCGATAGCTATGCTGTTCTTCCTTTTCAACGTCTTGTAGATGACTAGAGTTTCTTGTGCCAGAGTTTCCTCAATGACGACAATTGCTTTGGCTTGTATTCTCAAAGTTTGAGTCAACTCGATAGCTATGCTGTTCTTCCTTTTCAACGTCTTGTAGATGACTAGAGTTTCTTGTGCCAGAGTTTCCTCAATGACGACAATTGCTTTGGCTTGTATTCTCAAAGTTTGAGTCAACTCGATAGCTATGCTGTTCTTCCTTTTCAACGTCTTGTAGATGACTAGAGTTTCTTGTGCCAGAGTTTCCTCAATGACGACAATTGCTTTGGCTTGTATTCTCAAAGTTTGAGTCAACTCGATAGCTATGCTGTTCTTCCTTTTCAACGTCTTGTAGATGACTAGAGTTTCTTGTGCCAGAGTTTCCTCAATGACGACAATTGCTTTGGCTTGTATTCTCAAAGTTTGAGTCAACTCGATAGCTATGCTGTTCTTCCTTTTCAACGTCTTGTAGATGACTAGAGTTTCTTGTGCCAGAGTTTCCTCAATGACGACAATTGCTTTGGCTTGTATTCTCAAAGTTTGAGTCAACTCGATAGCTATGCTGTTCTTCCTTTTCAACGTCTTGTAGATGACTAGAGTTTCTTGTGCCAGAGTTTCCTCAATGACGACAATTGCTTTGGCTTGTATTCTCAAAGTTTGAGTCAACTCGATAGCTATGCTGTTCTTCCTTTTCAACGTCTTGTAGATGACTAGAGTTTCTTGTGCCAGAGTTTCCTCAATGACGACAATTGCTTTGGCTTGTATTCTCAAAGTTTGAGTCAACTCGATAGCTATGCTGTTCTTCCTTTTCAACGTCTTGTAGATGACTAGAGTTTCTTGTGCCAGAGTTTCCTCAATGACGACAATTGCTTTGGCTTGTATTCTCAAAGTTTGAGTCAACTCGATAGCTATGCTGTTCTTCCTTTTCAACGTCTTGTAGATGACTAGAGTTTCTTGTGCCAGAGTTTCCTCAATGACGACAATTGCTTTGGCTTGTATTCTCAAAGTTTGAGTCAACTCGATAGCTATGCTGTTCTTCCTTTTCAACGTCTTGTAGATGACTAGAGTTTCTTGTGCCAGAGTTTCCTCAATGACGACAATTGCTTTGGCTTGTATTCTCAAAGTTTGAGTCAACTCGATAGCTATGCTGTTCTTCCTTTTCAACGTCTTGTAGATGACTAGAGTTTCTTGTGCCAGAGTTTCCTCAATGACGACAATTGCTTTGGCTTGTATTCTCAAAGTTTGAGTCAACTCGATAGCTATGCTGTTCTTCCTTTTCAACGTCTTGTAGATGACTAGAGTTTCTTGTGCCAGAGTTTCCTCAATGACGACAATTGCTTTGGCTTGTATTCTCAAAGTTTGAGTCAACTCGATAGCTATGCTGTTCTTCCTTTTCAACGTCTTGTAGATGACTAGAGTTTCTTGTGCCAGAGTTTCCTCAATGACGACAATTGCTTTGGCTTGTATTCTCAAAGTTTGAGTCAACTCGATAGCTATGCTGTTCTTCCTTTTCAACGTCTTGTAGATGACTAGAGTTTCTTGTGCCAGAGTTTCCTCAATGACGACAATTGCTTTGGCTTGTATTCTCAAAGTTTGAGTCAACTCGATAGCTATGCTGTTCTTCCTTTTCAACGTCTTGTAGATGACTAGAGTTTCTTGTGCCAGAGTTTCCTCAATGACGACAATTGCTTTGGCTTGTATTCTCAAAGTTTGAGTCAACTCGATAGCTATGCTGTTCTTCCTTTTCAACGTCTTGTAGATGAGTAGAGTTTCTTGTGCCAGAGTTTCCTCAATGACGACAATTGCTTTGGCTTGTATTCTCAAAGTTTGAGTCAACTCGATAGCTATGCTGTTCTTCCTTTTCAACGTCTTGTAGATGACTAGAGTTTCTTGTGCCAGAGTTTCCTCAATGACGACAATTGCTTTGGCTTGTATTCTCAAAGTTTGAGTCAACTCGATAGCTATGCTGTTCTTCCTTTTCAACGTCTTGTAGATGACTAGAGTTTCTTGTGCCAGAGTTTCCTCAATGGCGACAATTGCTTTGGCTTGTATTCTCAAAGTTTGAGTCAACTCGATAGCTATGCTGTTCTTCCTTTTCAACGTCTTGTAGATGACTAGAGTTTCTTGTGCCAGAGTTTCCTCAATGACGACAATTGCTTTGGCTTGTATTCTCAAAGTTTGAGTCAACTCGATAGCTATGCTGTTCTTCCTTTTCAACGTCTTGTAGATGACTAGAGTTTCTTGTGCCAGAGTTTCCTCAATGACGACAATTGCTTTGGCTTGTATTCTCAAAGTTTGAGTCAACTCGATAGCTATGCTGTTCTTCCTTTTCAACGTCTTGTAGATGACTAGAGTTTCTTGTGCCAGAGTTTCCTCAATGACGACAATTGCTTTGGCTTGTATTCTCAAAGTTTGAGTCAACTCGATAGCTATGCTGTTCTTCCTTTTCAACGTCTTGTAGATGACTAGAGTTTCTTGTGCCAGAGTTTCCTCAATGACGACAATTGCTTTGGCTTGTATTCTCAAAGTTTGAGTCAACTCGATAGCTATGCTGTTCTTCCTTTTCAACGTCTTGTAGATGACTAGAGTTTCTTGTGCCAGAGTTTCCTCAATGACGACAATTGCTTTGGCTTGTATTCTCAAAGTTTGAGTCAACTCGATAGCTATGCTGTTCTTCCTTTTCAACGTCTTGTAGATGACTAGAGTTTCTTGTGCCAGAGTTTCCTCAATGACGACAATTGCTTTGGCTTGTATTCTCAAAGTTTGAGTCAACTCGATAGCTATGCTGTTCTTCCTTTTCAACGTCTTGTAGATGACTAGAGTTTCTTGTGCCAGAGTTTCCTCAATGACGACAATTGCTTTGGCTTGTATTCTCAAAGTTTGAGTCAACTCGATAGCTATGCTGTTCTTCCTTTTCAACGTCTTGTAGATGACTAGAGTTTCTTGTGCCAGAGTTTCCTCAATGACGACAATTGCTTTGGCTTGTATTCTCAAAGTTTGAGTCAACTCGATAGCTATGCTGTTCTTCCTTTTCAACGTCTTGTAGATGACTAGAGTTTCTTGTGCCAGAGTTTCCTCAATGACGACAATTGCTTTGGCTTGTATTCTCAAAGTTTGAGTCAACTCGATAGCTATGCTGTTCTTCCTTTTCAACGTCTTGTAGATGACTAGAGTTTCTTGTGCCAGAGTTTCCTCAATGACGACAATTGCTTTGGCTTGTATTCTCAAAGTTTGAGTCAACTCGATAGCTATGCTGTTCTTCCTTTTCAACGTCTTGTAGATGACTAGAGTTTCTTGTGCCAGAGTTTCCTCAATGACGACAATTGCTTTGGCTTGTATTCTCAAAGTTTGAGTCAACTCGATAGCTATGCTGTTCTTCCTTTTCAACGTCTTGTAGATGACTAGAGTTTCTTGTGCCAGAGTTTCCTCAATGACGACAATTGCTTTGGCTTGTATTCTCAAAGTTTGAGTCAACTCGATAGCTATGCTGTTCTTCCTTTTCAACGTCTTGTAGATGACTAGAGTTTCTTGTGCCAGAGTTTCCTCAATGACGACAATTGCTTTGGCTTGTATTCTCAAAGTTTGAGTCAACTCGATAGCTATGCTGTTCTTCCTTTTCAACGTCTTGTAGATGACTAGAGTTTCTTGTGCCAGAGTTTCCTCAATGGCGACAATTGCTTTGGCTTGTATTCTCAAAGTTTGAGTCAACTCGATAGCTATGCTGTTCTTCCTTTTCAACGTCTTGTAGATGACTAGAGTTTCTTGTGCCAGAGTTTCCTCAATGACGACAATTGCTTTGGCTTGTATTCTCAAAGTTTGAGTCAACTCGATAGCTATGCTGTTCTTCCTTTTCAACGTCTTGTAGATGACTAGAGTTTCTTGTGCCAGAGTTTCCTCAATGACGACAATTGCTTTGGCTTGTATTCTCAAAGTTTGAGTCAACTCGATAGCTATGCTGTTCTTCCTTTTCAACGTCTTGTAGATGACTAGAGTTTCTTGTGCCAGAGTTTCCTCAATGACGACAATTGCTTTGGCTTGTATTCTCAAAGTTTGAGTCAACTCGATAGCTATGCTGTTCTTCCTTTTCAACGTCTTGTAGATGACTAGAGTTTCTTGTGCCAGAGTTTCCTCAATGACGACAATTGCTTTGGCTTGTATTCTCAAAGTTTGAGTCAACTCGATAGCTATGCTGTTCTTCCTTTTCAACGTCTTGTAGATGACTAGAGTTTCTTGTGCCAGAGTTTCCTCAATGGCGACAATTGCTTTGGCTTGTATTCTCAAAGTTTGAGTCAACTCGATAGCTATGCTGTTCTTCCTTTTCAACGTCTTGTAGATGACTAGAGTTTCTTGTGCCAGAGTTTCCTCAATGACGACAATTGCTTTGGCTTGTATTCTCAAAGTTTGAGTCAACTCGATAGCTATGCTGTTCTTCCTTTTCAACGTCTTGTAGATGACTAGAGTTTCTTGTGCCAGAGTTTCCTCAATGACGACAATTGCTTTGGCTTGTATTCTCAAAGTTTGAGTCAACTCGATAGCTATGCTGTTCTTCCTTTTCAACGTCTTGTAGATGACTAGAGTTTCTTGTGCCAGAGTTTCCTCAATGACGACAATTGCTTTGGCTTGTATTCTCAAAGTTTGAGTCAACTCGATAGCTATGCTGTTCTTCCTTTTCAACGTCTTGTAGATGACTAGAGTTTCTTGTGCCAGAGTTTCCTCAATGACGACAATTGCTTTGGCTTGTATTCTCAAAGTTTGAGTCAACTCGATAGCTATGCTGTTCTTCCTTTTCAACGTCTTGTAGATGACTAGAGTTTCTTGTGCCAGAGTTTCCTCAATGACGACAATTGCTTTGGCTTGTATTCTCAAAGTTTGAGTCAACTCGATAGCTATGCTGTTCTTCCTTTTCAACGTCTTGTAGATGACTAGAGTTTCTTGTGCCAGAGTTTCCTCAATGACGACAATTGCTTTGGCTTGTATTCTCAAAGTTTGAGTCAACTCGATAGCTATGCTGTTCTTCCTTTTCAACGTCTTGTAGATGAGTAGAGTTTCTTGTGCCAGAGTTTCCTCAATGGCGACAATTGCTTTGGCTTGTATTCTCAAAGTTTGAGTCAACTCGATAGCTATGCTGTTCTTCCTTTTCAACGTCTTGTAGATGACTAGAGTTTCTTGTGCCAGAGAGTTTCCTCAATGACGACAATTGCTTTGGCTTGTATTCTCAAAGTTTGAGTCAACTCGATAGCTATGCTGTTCTTCCTTTTCAACGTCTTGTAGATGACTAGAGTTTCTTGTGCCAGAGTTTCCTCAATGACGACAATTGCTTTGGCTTGTATTCTCAAAGTTTGAGTCAACTCGATAGCTATGCTGTTCTTCCTTTTCAACGTCTTGTAGATGACTAGAGTTTCTTGTGCCAGAGTTTCCTCAATGACGACAATTGCTTTGGCTTGTATTCTCAAAGTTTGAGTCAACTCGATAGCTATGCTGTTCTTCCTTTTCAACGTCTTGTAGATGACTAGAGTTTCTTGTGCCAGAGTTTCCTCAATGACGACAATTGCTTTGGCTTGTATTCTCAAAGTTTGAGTCAACTCGATAGCTATGCTGTTCTTCCTTTTCAACGTCTTGTAGATGACTAGAGTTTCTTGTGCCAGAGTTTCCTCAATGACGACAATTGCTTTGGCTTGTATTCTCAAAGTTTGAGTCAACTCGATAGCTATGCTGTTCTTCCTTTTCAACGTCTTGTAGATGACTAGAGTTTCTTGTGCCAGAGTTTCCTCAATGACGACAATTGCTTTGGCTTGTATTCTCAAAGTTTGAGTCAACTCGATAGCTATGCTGTTCTTCCTTTTCAACGTCTTGTAGATGACTAGAGTTTCTTGTGCCAGAGTTTCCTCAATGACGACAATTGCTTTGGCTTGTATTCTCAAAGTTTGAGTCAACTCGATAGCTATGCTGTTCTTCCTTTTCAACGTCTTGTAGATGACTAGAGTTTCTTGTGCCAGAGAGTTTCCTCAATGACGACAATTGCTTTGGCTTGTATTCTCAAAGTTTGAGTCAACTCGATAGCTATGCTGTTCTTCCTTTTCAACGTCTTGTAGATGACTAGAGTTTCTTGTGCCAGAGTTTCCTCAATGACGACAATTGCTTTGGCTTGTATTCTCAAAGTTTGAGTCAACTCGATAGCTATGCTGTTCTTCCTTTTCAACGTCTTGTAGATGACTAGAGTTTCTTGTGCCAGAGTTTCCTCAATGACGACAATTGCTTTGGCTTGTATTCTCAAAGTTTGAGTCAACTCGATAGCTATGCTGTTCTTCCTTTTCAACGTCTTGTAGATGACTAGAGTTTCTTGTGCCAGAGTTTCCTCAATGACGACAATTGCTTTGGCTTGTATTCTCAAAGTTTGAGTCAACTCGATAGCTATGCTGTTCTTCCTTTTCAACGTCTTGTAGATGACTAGAGTTTCTTGTGCCAGAGAGTTTCCTCAATGACGACAATTGCTTTGGCTTGTATTCTCAAAGTTTGAGTCAACTCGATAGCTATGCTGTTCTTCCTTTTCAACGTCTTGTAGATGACTAGAGTTTCTTGTGCCAGAGTTTCCTCAATGACGACAATTGCTTTGGCTTGTATTCTCAAAGTTTGAGTCAACTCGATAGCTATGCTGTTCTTCCTTTTCAACGTCTTGTAGATGACTAGAGTTTCTTGTGCCAGAGTTTCCTCAATGGCGACAATTGCTTTGGCTTGTATTCTCAAAGTTTGAGTCAACTCGATAGCTATGCTGTTCTTCCTTTTCAACGTCTTGTAGATGACTAGAGTTTCTTGTGCCAGAGTTTCCTCAATGACGACAATTGCTTTGGCTTGTATTCTCAAAGTTTGAGTCAACTCGATAGCTATGCTGTTCTTCCTTTTCAACGTCTTGTAGATGACTAGAGTTTCTTGTGCCAGAGTTTCCTCAATGACGACAATTGCTTTGGCTTGTATTCTCAAAGTTTGAGTCAACTCGATAGCTATGCTGTTCTTCCTTTTCAACGTCTTGTAGATGACTAGAGTTTCTTGTGCCAGAGTTTCCTCAATGACGACAATTGCTTTGGCTTGTATTCTCAAAGTTTGAGTCAACTCGATAGCTATGCTGTTCTTCCTTTTCAACGTCTTGTAGATGACTAGAGTTTCTTGTGCCAGAGTTTCCTCAATGGCGACAATTGCTTTGGCTTGTATTCTCAAAGTTTGAGTCAACTCGATAGCTATGCTGTTCTTCCTTTTCAACGTCTTGTAGATGACTAGAGTTTCTTGTGCCAGAGTTTCCTCAATGACGACAATTGCTTTGGCTTGTATTCTCAAAGTTTGAGTCAACTCGATAGCTATGCTGTTCTTCCTTTTCAACGTCTTGTAGATGACTAGAGTTTCTTGTGCCAGAGAGTTTCCTCAATGACGACAATTGCTTTGGCTTGTATTCTCAAAGTTTGAGTCAACTCGATAGCTATGCTGTTCTTCCTTTTCAACGTCTTGTAGATGACTAGAGTTTCTTGTGCCAGAGTTTCCTCAATGACGACAATTGCTTTGGCTTGTATTCTCAAAGTTTGAGTCAACTCGATAGCTATGCTGTTCTTCCTTTTCAACGTCTTGTAGATGACTAGAGTTTCTTGTGCCAGAGTTTCCTCAATGACGACAATTGCTTTGGCTTGTATTCTCAAAGTTTGAGTCAACTCGATAGCTATGCTGTTCTTCCTTTTCAACGTCTTGTAGATGACTAGAGTTTCTTGTGCCAGAGTTTCCTCAATGACGACAATTGCTTTGGCTTGTATTCTCAAAGTTTGAGTCAACTCGATAGCTATGCTGTTCTTCCTTTTCAACGTCTTGTAGATGACTAGAGTTTCTTGTGCCAGAGTTTCCTCAATGGCGACAATTGCTTTGGCTTGTATTCTCAAAGTTTGAGTCAACTCGATAGCTATGCTGTTCTTCCTTTTCAACGTCTTGTAGATGACTAGAGTTTCTTGTGCCAGAGTTTCCTCAATGACGACAATTGCTTTGGCTTGTATTCTCAAAGTTTGAGTCAACTCGATAGCTATGCTGTTCTTCCTTTTCAACGTCTTGTAGATGACTAGAGTTTCTTGTGCCAGAGTTTCCTCAATGGCGACAATTGCTTTGGCTTGTATTCTCAAAGTTTGAGTCAACTCGATAGCTATGCTGTTCTTCCTTTTCAACGTCTTGTAGATGACTAGAGTTTCTTGTGCCAGAGTTTCCTCAATGACGACAATTGCTTTGGCTTGTATTCTCAAAGTTTGAGTCAACTCGATAGCTATGCTGTTCTTCCTTTTCAACGTCTTGTAGATGACTAGAGTTTCTTGTGCCAGAGTTTCCTCAATGACGACAATTGCTTTGGCTTGTATTCTCAAAGTTTGAGTCAACTCGATAGCTATGCTGTTCTTCCTTTTCAACGTCTTGTAGATGACTAGAGTTTCTTGTGCCAGAGTTTCCTCAATGACGACAATTGCTTTGGCTTGTATTCTCAAAGTTTGAGTCAACTCGATAGCTATGCTGTTCTTCCTTTTCAACGTCTTGTAGATGACTAGAGTTTCTTGTGCCAGAGTTTCCTCAATGGCGACAATTGCTTTGGCTTGTATTCTCAAAGTTTGAGTCAACTCGATAGCTATGCTGTTCTTCCTTTTCAACGTCTTGTAGATGACTAGAGTTTCTTGTGCCAGAGTTTCCTCAATGGCGACAATTGCTTTGGCTTGTATTCTCAAAGTTTGAGTCAACTCGATAGCTATGCTGTTCTTCCTTTTCAACGTCTTGTAGATGACTAGAGTTTCTTGTGCCAGAGTTTCCTCAATGACGACAATTGCTTTGGCTTGTATTCTCAAAGTTTGAGTCAACTCGATAGCTATGCTGTTCTTCCTTTTCAACGTCTTGTAGATGACTAGAGTTTCTTGTGCCAGAGTTTCCTCAATGACGACAATTGCTTTGGCTTGTATTCTCAAAGTTTGAGTCAACTCGATAGCTATGCTGTTCTTCCTTTTCAACGTCTTGTAGATGACTAGAGTTTCTTGTGCCAGAGTTTCCTCAATGACGACAATTGCTTTGGCTTGTATTCTCAAAGTTTGAGTCAACTCGATAGCTATGCTGTTCTTCCTTTTCAACGTCTTGTAGATGACTAGAGTTTCTTGTGCCAGAGTTTCCTCAATGGCGACAATTGCTTTGGCTTGTATTCTCAAAGTTTGAGTCAACTCGATAGCTATGCTGTTCTTCCTTTTCAACGTCTTGTAGATGACTAGAGTTTCTTGTGCCAGAGTTTCCTCAATGGCGACAATTGCTTTGGCTTGTATTCTCAAAGTTTGAGTCAACTCGATAGCTATGCTGTTCTTCCTTTTCAACGTCTTGTAGATGACTAGAGTTTCTTGTGCCAGAGTTTCCTCAATGACGACAATTGCTTTGGCTTGTATTCTCAAAGTTTGAGTCAACTCGATAGCTATGCTGTTCTTCCTTTTCAACGTCTTGTAGATGACTAGAGTTTCTTGTGCCAGAGTTTCCTCAATGACGACAATTGCTTTGGCTTGTATTCTCAAAGTTTGAGTCAACTCGATAGCTATGCTGTTCTTCCTTTTCAACGTCTTGTAGATGACTAGAGTTTCTTGTGCCAGAGTTTCCTCAATGACGACAATTGCTTTGGCTTGTATTCTCAAAGTTTGAGTCAACTCGATAGCTATGCTGTTCTTCCTTTTCAACGTCTTGTAGATGACTAGAGTTTCTTGTGCCAGAGTTTCCTCAATGACGACAATTGCTTTGGCTTGTATTCTCAAAGTTTGAGTCAACTCGATAGCTATGCTGTTCTTCCTTTTCAACGTCTTGTAGATGACTAGAGTTTCTTGTGCCAGAGTTTCCTCAATGGCGACAATTGCTTTGGCTTGTATTCTCAAAGTTTGAGTCAACTCGATAGCTATGCTGTTCTTCCTTTTCAACGTCTTGTAGATGACTAGAGTTTCTTGTGCCAGAGTTTCCTCAATGACGACAATTGCTTTGGCTTGTATTCTCAAAGTTTGAGTCAACTCGATAGCTATGCTGTTCTTCCTTTTCAACGTCTTGTAGATGACTAGAGTTTCTTGTGCCAGAGTTTCCTCAATGACGACAATTGCTTTGGCTTGTATTCTCAAAGTTTGAGTCAACTCGATAGCTATGCTGTTCTTCCTTTTCAACGTCTTGTAGATGACTAGAGTTTCTTGTGCCAGAGTTTCCTCAATGGCGACAATTGCTTTGGCTTGTATTCTCAAAGTTTGAGTCAACTCGATAGCTATGCTGTTCTTCCTTTTCAACGTCTTGTAGATGAGTAGAGTTTCTTGTGCCAGAGTTTCCTCAATGACGACAATTGCTTTGGCTTGTATTCTCAAAGTTTGAGTCAACTCGATAGCTATGCTGTTCTTCCTTTTCAACGTCTTGTAGATGACTAGAGTTTCTTGTGCCAGAGTTTCCTCAATGGCGACAATTGCTTTGGCTTGTATTCTCAAAGTTTGAGTCAACTCGATAGCTATGCTGTTCTTCCTTTTCAACGTCTTGTAGATGACTAGAGTTTCTTGTGCCAGAGTTTCCTCAATGACGACAATTGCTTTGGCTTGTATTCTCAAAGTTTGAGTCAACTCGATAGCTATGCTGTTCTTCCTTTTCAACGTCTTGTAGATGACTAGAGTTTCTTGTGCCAGAGTTTCCTCAATGACGACAATTGCTTTGGCTTGTATTCTCAAAGTTTGAGTCAACTCGATAGCTATGCTGTTCTTCCTTTTCAACGTCTTGTAGATGACTAGAGTTTCTTGTGCCAGAGTTTCCTCAATGACGACAATTGCTTTGGCTTGTATTCTCAAAGTTTGAGTCAACTCGATAGCTATGCTGTTCTTCCTTTTCAACGTCTTGTAGATGACTAGAGTTTCTTGTGCCAGAGTTTCCTCAATGGCGACAATTGCTTTGGCTTGTATTCTCAAAGTTTGAGTCAACTCGATAGCTATGCTGTTCTTCCTTTTCAACGTCTTGTAGATGACTAGAGTTTCTTGTGCCAGAGTTTCCTCAATGACGACAATTGCTTTGGCTTGTATTCTCAAAGTTTGAGTCAACTCGATAGCTATGCTGTTCTTCCTTTTCAACGTCTTGTAGATGACTAGAGTTTCTTGTGCCAGAGTTTCCTCAATGACGACAATTGCTTTGGCTTGTATTCTCAAAGTTTGAGTCAACTCGATAGCTATGCTGTTCTTCCTTTTCAACGTCTTGTAGATGACTAGAGTTTCTTGTGCCAGAGTTTCCTCAATGACGACAATTGCTTTGGCTTGTATTCTCAAAGTTTGAGTCAACTCGATAGCTATGCTGTTCTTCCTTTTCAACGTCTTGTAGATGACTAGAGTTTCTTGTGCCAGAGTTTCCTCAATGACGACAATTGCTTTGGCTTGTATTCTCAAAGTTTGAGTCAACTCGATAGCTATGCTGTTCTTCCTTTTCAACGTCTTGTAGATGACTAGAGTTTCTTGTGCCAGAGTTTCCTCAATGACGACAATTGCTTTGGCTTGTATTCTCAAAGTTTGAGTCAACTCGATAGCTATGCTGTTCTTCCTTTTCAACGTCTTGTAGATGACTAGAGTTTCTTGTGCCAGAGTTTCCTCAATGACGACAATTGCTTTGGCTTGTATTCTCAAAGTTTGAGTCAACTCGATAGCTATGCTGTTCTTCCTTTTCAACGTCTTGTAGATGACTAGAGTTTCTTGTGCCAGAGTTTCCTCAATGACGACAATTGCTTTGGCTTGTATTCTCAAAGTTTGAGTCAACTCGATAGCTATGCTGTTCTTCCTTTTCAACGTCTTGTAGATGACTAGAGTTTCTTGTGCCAGAGTTTCCTCAATGGCGACAATTGCTTTGGCTTGTATTCTCAAAGTTTGAGTCAACTCGATAGCTATGCTGTTCTTCCTTTTCAACGTCTTGTAGATGACTAGAGTTTCTTGTGCCAGAGTTTCCTCAATGACGACAATTGCTTTGGCTTGTATTCTCAAAGTTTGAGTCAACTCGATAGCTATGCTGTTCTTCCTTTTCAACGTCTTGTAGATGACTAGAGTTTCTTGTGCCAGAGTTTCCTCAATGACGACAATTGCTTTGGCTTGTATTCTCAAAGTTTGAGTCAACTCGATAGCTATGCTGTTCTTCCTTTTCAACGTCTTGTAGATGACTAGAGTTTCTTGTGCCAGAGTTTCCTCAATGACGACAATTGCTTTGGCTTGTATTCTCAAAGTTTGAGTCAACTCGATAGCTATGCTGTTCTTCCTTTTCAACGTCTTGTAGATGACTAGAGTTTCTTGTGCCAGAGTTTCCTCAATGACGACAATTGCTTTGGCTTGTATTCTCAAAGTTTGAGTCAACTCGATAGCTATGCTGTTCTTCCTTTTCAACGTCTTGTAGATGACTAGAGTTTCTTGTGCCAGAGTTTCCTCAATGACGACAATTGCTTTGGCTTGTATTCTCAAAGTTTGAGTCAACTCGATAGCTATGCTGTTCTTCCTTTTCAACGTCTTGTAGATGACTAGAGTTTCTTGTGCCAGAGTTTCCTCAATGACGACAATTGCTTTGGCTTGTATTCTCAAAGTTTGAGTCAACTCGATAGCTATGCTGTTCTTCCTTTTCAACGTCTTGTAGATGACTAGAGTTTCTTGTGCCAGAGTTTCCTCAATGACGACAATTGCTTTGGCTTGTATTCTCAAAGTTTGAGTCAACTCGATAGCTATGCTGTTCTTCCTTTTCAACGTCTTGTAGATGACTAGAGTTTCTTGTGCCAGAGTTTCCTCAATGACGACAATTGCTTTGGCTTGTATTCTCAAAGTTTGAGTCAACTCGATAGCTATGCTGTTCTTCCTTTTCAACGTCTTGTAGATGACTAGAGTTTCTTGTGCCAGAGAGTTTCCTCAATGGCGACAATTGCTTTGGCTTGTATTCTCAAAGTTTGAGTCAACTCGATAGCTATGCTGTTCTTCCTTTTCAACGTCTTGTAGATGACTAGAGTTTCTTGTGCCAGAGTTTCCTCAATGACGACAATTGCTTTGGCTTGTATTCTCAAAGTTTGAGTCAACTCGATAGCTATGCTGTTCTTCCTTTTCAACGTCTTGTAGATGACTAGAGTTTCTTGTGCCAGAGTTTCCTCAATGGCGACAATTGCTTTGGCTTGTATTCTCAAAGTTTGAGTCAACTCGATAGCTATGCTGTTCTTCCTTTTCAACGTCTTGTAGATGACTAGAGTTTCTTGTGCCAGAGAGTTTCCTCAATGACGACAATTGCTTTGGCTTGTATTCTCAAAGTTTGAGTCAACTCGATAGCTATGCTGTTCTTCCTTTTCAACGTCTTGTAGATGACTAGAGTTTCTTGTGCCAGAGTTTCCTCAATGACGACAATTGCTTTGGCTTGTATTCTCAAAGTTTGAGTCAACTCGATAGCTATGCTGTTCTTCCTTTTCAACGTCTTGTAGATGACTAGAGTTTCTTGTGCCAGAGTTTCCTCAATGACGACAATTGCTTTGGCTTGTATTCTCAAAGTTTGAGTCAACTCGATAGCTATGCTGTTCTTCCTTTTCAACGTCTTGTAGATGACTAGAGTTTCTTGTGCCAGAGTTTCCTCAATGACGACAATTGCTTTGGCTTGTATTCTCAAAGTTTGAGTCAACTCGATAGCTATGCTGTTCTTCCTTTTCAACGTCTTGTAGATGACTAGAGTTTCTTGTGCCAGAGTTTCCTCAATGACGACAATTGCTTTGGCTTGTATTCTCAAAGTTTGAGTCAACTCGATAGCTATGCTGTTCTTCCTTTTCAACGTCTTGTAGATGACTAGAGTTTCTTGTGCCAGAGTTTCCTCAATGACGACAATTGCTTTGGCTTGTATTCTCAAAGTTTGAGTCAACTCGATAGCTATGCTGTTCTTCCTTTTCAACGTCTTGTAGATGACTAGAGTTTCTTGTGCCAGAGTTTCCTCAATGACGACAATTGCTTTGGCTTGTATTCTCAAAGTTTGAGTCAACTCGATAGCTATGCTGTTCTTCCTTTTCAACGTCTTGTAGATGACTAGAGTTTCTTGTGCCAGAGTTTCCTCAATGACGACAATTGCTTTGGCTTGTATTCTCAAAGTTTGAGTCAACTCGATAGCTATGCTGTTCTTCCTTTTCAACGTCTTGTAGATGACTAGAGTTTCTTGTGCCAGAGTTTCCTCAATGGCGACAATTGCTTTGGCTTGTATTCTCAAAGTTTGAGTCAACTCGATAGCTATGCTGTTCTTCCTTTTCAACGTCTTGTAGATGACTAGAGTTTCTTGTGCCAGAGTTTCCTCAATGGCGACAATTGCTTTGGCTTGTATTCTCAAAGTTTGAGTCAACTCGATAGCTATGCTGTTCTTCCTTTTCAACGTCTTGTAGATGACTAGAGTTTCTTGTGCCAGAGTTTCCTCAATGACGACAATTGCTTTGGCTTGTATTCTCAAAGTTTGAGTCAACTCGATAGCTATGCTGTTCTTCCTTTTCAACGTCTTGTAGATGACTAGAGTTTCTTGTGCCAGAGTTTCCTCAATGACGACAATTGCTTTGGCTTGTATTCTCAAAGTTTGAGTCAACTCGATAGCTATGCTGTTCTTCCTTTTCAACGTCTTGTAGATGACTAGAGTTTCTTGTGCCAGAGTTTCCTCAATGGCGGACAATTGCTTTGGCTTGTATTCTCAAAGTTTGAGTCAACTCGATAGCTATGCTGTTCTTCCTTTTCAACGTCTTGTAGATGACTAGAGTTTCTTGTGCCAGAGTTTCCTCAATGGCGACAATTGCTTGGCTTGTATTCTCAAAGTTTGGTCAACTCGATAGCTACTATGCTGTTCTTCCTTTTCAACGTCTTGTAGATGACTAGAGTTTCTTGTGCAGAGTTTTCCTCAATGACGACAATTGCTTTGGCTTGTATTCTCAACAGTTTGAGTCAACTCGATAGCTATGCTGATTCTTCCTTTTCAACGTCTTGTAGATGAGCGTAGAGTTTTCTTGTGCCAGAGTTTCCATCAATGACGACAATTGCTTTGGCTTGTATTCTCAAAGTTTGAGTCAACTCGATTAGCTATGCTGTTTCTTCCTTTTCAACGTCCTTGTAGATGACTAGAGTTTCTTGTGCCAGAGTTGTTCCTCAATGGCGACAATTGCTTTGGCTTTGTATTCTCAAAGTTTGAGTCAACTCGATAGCTATGCTGTTCTTCCCTTTTCAACGTCTTGTAGATGACTAGAGTTTCTTGTGCCAGAGAGTTTCCGTCAAGTGAGCACAAATGCTTTGGCTTGTAATTCCTCAGAAGTTTTGAGTCAAACGTCCGATAGCTATGGCTGTTCTTGGCCTTTTCAACGTCTTGTAGAAGGACTAGAGTTTCTTGTGCCAGATTTCCTCAATGTCGACAATTGCTTTGGCTTGTATTTCTCAAATTTGGAGTCAACTCGATACTATGCTGTTCTATACTTGGCCTTTTCAACGTCTTGTAGAATGAGTAGAGTTTCTTGTGCCAGAGTTCCTCAATGACGACAATTGCTTTGGCTTGTATTCTCAAAGTTTGATTCAACGTCGATAGCTATGCTGTTCGTCCTTTTCAACGTCTTGTAGATGAGTATAGGTTTCTTGTGCCAGAGTTTCTCAATGACGACAATTTGCTTTGGCTTGTATTCTCTCAAAGTTGAGTCAACTCGATAGCTAGTGCTTGTTCTTTCCCTATCAACGTCCTTGTAGTGAC